>JARACY010002348.1:0-43905 GCA_029255725.1 Scrobipalpa atriplicella | reverse complement strand
AACCGAGGTAAATGGCACTGTAATCTACATCTCTGACACGGAGAGCGCGCTGGAAGAAAATATCATAATGTAATTCATTAGTCATTACAAGAGACACGTAAAAAGTTATATCTGCCGAAACCCGGGATTGAACCGGGGACCTTTAGATCTTCAGTCTAACGCTCTCCCAACTGAGCTATTTCGGCTGTGCTCCACTACGCGAAAATAAAAATCCAATATCACTACATAAAATAAAGTGCTAAAAAAAGTGCTAAAAATAATTTGCCGAAACCCGGGATTGAACCGGGGACCTTTAGATCTTCAGTCTAACGCTCTCCCAACTGAGCTATTTCGGCTATGATGCACGCAGTGAAATTTTTAATATTCTTTATAACTGCATTAATTTCGTTTTATAATTTTAAAAGAAATCAC
This sequence comes from Scrobipalpa atriplicella, assembly GCA_029255725.1. Lineage (NCBI taxonomy): Eukaryota > Metazoa > Arthropoda > Insecta > Lepidoptera > Gelechiidae > Scrobipalpa > Scrobipalpa atriplicella. The sequence continues at coordinate 43,494 of JARACY010002348.1, read as the reverse complement.
TTGTGTGAACTTATTTCGTTACGTCTACATTACCTTGCCGTTATCTGTTTTTCGCTGCACAAGAGAGTTTAAGTCCGGTGAAATAGGTATTTGATAAGATTTTGGTACGTTGGACGGCATTTTTTTTGTTGAAAATTAATAGTTGAATAAGTATAATCTGCTGATTTACCGCTTTGGAGGTCAAAATATTAGCTAGCTAGCCCGTAGCGTGAAATATACTTGGTACAAATAAAAAAAAAACTATAGGTAAACTGTGCTATGTACCAACAAAATAATCTCATAGGAATATTCTTGGAGTCGGAGTTTTTTTTTTTTTCCAGCTGAATCTGGTTTCCATGCCAGTATCGCCTCTGATGGAGGAGGAGAAAGTCCGACGTGCCGTCTCGCTCATACTGATGTGCTACACACTTGCTCTACTACTACCTGTACTCGAGACCCAAGTGCTTGTGGTTAATGAAACTAAAAATCGCGTCAAGGTACGATGCTACAAAGTTGATTTTAAAATCATCATCTCCCTAGCCTTATCCCGTATCTCACGGGGTCGGCTACCTAATCTAGGTGATTGGACGAGGGTACTGGTTTTTACACAGAGCGACTGCCATCTGACCTAATCCCAGAATAGGTCATAGTTTTCAAGCTGCCAATGCTTAGCACTGGCCTTTGACATGGCTTAACGACTAATATCTACGATATTAAATGATATTAACCGGGACCAACGGCTTAACGTGCCTTCCGAAGCACGGAAAAGCGCTGATTAAACGTACATAGGAAATTCGAAAACCGAAAAACACCATGGTACGTGGTGGGGTTCGAACCATGACCTCCCGCTCAGCGGCCCTCTACACTACATCATTGGGCGGACGAAGTTGATTTTAAAATATTAAAATAAAATGTTTTTTGCCAATGAGAATTTCTTTCTTCCGCTGTTTCTTGCTACCTTGCTGCCTGGAACTGCTACGTAGTCTGTGTACGTAGCAATACAATAAGGCCACCAGTTGTACTTACGTCCTCCTATTTTTGACTCCGTCTTATATTGGTAGAGTACAGCAGTTTATAATTAATCATATATCATAAAAATCCTCTTCCTCATCTTGTGCTTCTAAAATAGGTTTCAGAAGATAAACTGACTTGGTCGCATCATCTCGCCTCATATGGAAATATGTAATGACTAATGAATTACATTATGATATTTTCTTCCAGCGCGCTCTCCGTGTCAGAGATGTAGATTACAGTGCCATTTACCTCGGTTGGCTCACATTTGCTTGGCTCACAGCCTTGCCCATCTGCTTGATCGGCAGCACCGCCCTAATCGTGATCTTCAGGTGGATCGATCTGACGTACGCCCTGCTCACCTTGCTGTCCTATTTCACGATTATGATGGTCTCGTCCTTTATATTTTCCATGTTTCACAAGGAAGGTTAGTAGTTTCAATTTTTTTTTGTGAATGCAGCTCCATTAGCTTAGCTCTTGAATCTAGTCTAGGGACGACAGGGAAGAGACAGATTCGACAATGGAGCGAGCTCACCCAGAAGATGCCCGTGATAGTAATAGCAAAACATTCTTTCTTTTCAGCGGCAATTTCGGCAGTGTGGACTATCCTGCAAACCCTCACGCAGACTTTCCTGGCCGAGCTGATCGTCCACCACCGGAACTTCGACGACGGAGTGGGCGTCATCACGTTCATCTGCCAGACCATACTGCCGCCAGTGGGGCTGCTCAATGGATTTAATTCGTTCGCTTTGCTTCGGACTGGACGTAAGTCTCTTACTTCTGAGCATCTGTATTATCCTTCGATCAGATATTATGGGATTATCCATGGTCTTTGACTTTCAGGGTAATTTTTTTATTGGCGATTGGTTTACACTTTATATAGTTATCCCATAAAGATTTCTGATTGATTAAGGTAATAATAAAGCCGTCAACATCTTAAGATAAAGTAGCAAGGCCTTCAAACGTAATTTTCCATTACAGACCGAACATTTCAAACAGACTCCATGCTATACACCATCATATCATGGAGTCTCCTGTTCATAATATACTTCTTGTTCCTGATGATGCTACAACGTACCATTGGGTCTGCAAGGGCTATTGGTGGCCAAGTGCCATGGAAAAGTATAATTTTCAAGAAAGCAATGGTACGTAACGTAGTTTTTTAATAAGATTGGGTCAGATTATTCGAGTTGCTTTTTAGGGTTCCGTACCCAAAGGGTAAAAACGGGACCCTATTAGTAAGATTCCACTGACTCCACTGTCTGTCACCTGGCTGTATCTCATAGAACGTGATGGCGAGACACTCAAAATCTTGAAAATAAAAGTGTTTATAAGTATTAATACTGTTCCTCCTAAAAAGACGTTTTTCTCTTATTTTGTTTTTTAGGACAAAAATGAATTGCATCCTATTCAAAGTCCCTCATCGCAAAGAAAGGTAATGCTGCAAGAAGTGGACGAGATGGTTGCAAAAGCTGCCAGTTTCCGTAATGTAACTAAAGTAAGTAACAAGCCCGATGGTGTAGTGGATAGGGCCGCTGTCTCCTGTGCAGGGGGTCGTGGTTCGAAAAAGTGTTTTTCGGTTTTCTAATTTCATATGTACGTTTATTCGACGCTTTTACGGTGAAAGATAACATCGTGAAGAAACCTACACACACCTACGAAGAAATTCAAATTATGTGTGTGAAGTCGACCAATCCCTATTGGGGCCACGTGGTCGACTAAGGCCCAATCGCCCTATTCAGGGTAGGCTCATGCCCCTCGGTGGTTTATTACATCCTACTACTATTACAAAATGCGAAAGTTTATAGATTTTTGGATATTTTGGATGTTTGTTACTCAATCGAGGGATCGGGATAAAACTTGGCACACATGTAGGTTAGGTCCTGATATAGAACTGAGGATACCTTTCACCGCGGGAAAACTCATTTAACGCGGGTGAAAGCTAACAAACCGGGCTAAAACTGGGCGGAATTGAAAAATAAACATAATTATATAAGAATAAGAATAATTTATTTCCCAAAATTATATTTACAGTTATTATAACTTACGGACTAGTATAAAATATCAAATGACTTATTAATGTATAATATAACTTAATAATATTAACTGCTTTGTAAGGTAAGATAAGATATCTATAATCTTTATATATTTATTGCCTTCTTAACCTGAGATTAGTCTCACTGAAGTCAAGTTCAGATCTTGTAATAAAAATAAGGATTGAATTCTTATAAACGTTTTACAGAACATCATGGGAGTCCCACTGCTCAATCAGGTTTCTTTTGACGTATATCGTGGTGAATTCACATCAATATTCTCTGAACGTATTCAAAAACAAACCGTCATTTGCACTGAAGATTTGCTGACTGGTAAAGAATCTATAGAAACTTTTTTGATGTTTTTTTTTTTACTTGGAATGGGTTAGCTCTTGACTCTAGACACAAAGGTCAGCGATGACCGTGACAGAGTCGACGATGGAGCGAGCTAACCCAGAAGACGCCTGTTAAGGCACTGGTAGTCTCACCAGAAACAGCAAGCTGTTTGGCGCCGGACTCCGGTGAGGGGGTGGTCGCGAGCCAGGCGACACCTTGCGGAGCCTACCACCACTTTGTTGGGATCATTCAGCCGGACTTATTCACAGGCAAGCCTGTGTTGCCGTTGCCCGGGGTGGACCACTAGGAGGTAGATCCCATCCCTCCACAAATGTCAATGAATGTAGACACTAATGAGCTACTACTGTAGATTGACTTGTATAATGATGGAGTTTAGGGCGCTACTCTAGCATTTCACCCTAGCATTCGTAAACTAGCAGCAAAATAGTTATACCTACCCGGTGTAAGGGACAGCGTAACAGAAACTGATAGAGGATTCTCGGTCAGCACAACTGAACCATTTTCACCAGGAAATTCCCTCAGGAAATGAAAAAAAAAATTACTCCCATAAAAAATTACTACCTCGATCAGACAATTTTTATGCAAAAGCAAAAAAAAACAATTCATTTCCTAAAAGAATTTCCTGGTGAAAATGGTTCAGTTAAGCTGACCGAGCAACCCCATCAGTTTCTGGTACGCTGTCCCTTACACCCCGTATAGGATCCGCAACAAAAAATGCCATGTGATATGATGTATGAAAGCTGTTTATTTTCAGGGCTCACATTCCCAGACAGCGGCAGCGTCACGGTCTTGGGAGTGGAGCTGGAACCCAACAGGCATCTGCTGAATGAGCACATGATGATAGGATACTGCGATCGCTCCTCGATCCTCATCGACGACTTGACTGTTGAAGAACACTTGCATTTTTACACCGAGGTTATTTCTTTTTCATACTCTATCTCTGGTATAGAGTTCCCTTCTAAAACCGTGAACTTCTATTTTTGACGCTATACGCTGCTTTTCGGCACTCTTTTATCAAAATATAGTTTTGTTTTATTCCCTTGTGTAAAAGCTAAGTGTTTTTTTATTTCCTATATGTGAAACTGGATAAGTTAAGATAATAAGAAAAATTTTCGTAAGGCAGCGGTCGCAGGTCTATATCTTGCTGTGGACTGACATGAGACTGACACAGACTGTTGAGTTGATGGTGATGTTTTAGAACTCAAAATTTATTACTCTGCTTGCATTGCAGATTTGTTTGTGGCATGAGAAGAATGACGATGTGTTCGAGTTCGCCGTGATTCGTCACAACATCCTGAAGCAGGAATGCAATCTGATGGAAGTGTATATGACACGTGTGGACCACCTTTCCATATACTATCGCGCACAGCTGTGTTGGGCCATCGCTATTTTGCTTGAACCAAGGGTAGGTGTAGGTGTACCTGCTGACGTATAAAGCACAAGAAATCTGATTTACGCAACCTTCTTAATAATGTTTTATTTTGTTTCTAGCTCGTAATTTTACCGGAGTATTCTGAACATCCCATATTCAGGAATGTCATAAAGGACAAAATTATGGTATGTTTCTTTAAACTCGAGGCGACCCTCTCAAATCCCTATCGGCTACCATAAAAATTGCATGATAGCAGTAAGCTTTAGTTGGATCCCTTTTTTGTACAGACATACAAATCATTCACGACGATCGTGAGCATAACCGTGACAAGTATGGAACTTCAGTATGCTGACCGAGTGTTTCTGCTCGACAACAGGGTGCTGGCATTTGGTGGCACGCCTGCTTACATGTTTTATAAATATGGTAAGATTGTAGTTACAAAATGTAGAGCCAAGTATACATCAAGTTATGTGTATTGGTTTCTGAGTGTGTTTCAGGGTATCTTAACGAGATCACTTGGGGACCGCAGAGCTGGTAGAGTCTTAGAACAGCAAATTAACCTTGCGATTTAGAGGGAACTGTAGCTGCTTGAGTGCTGGACGTGGACTGGCACTTGTGTTGGGGACGCTTTAAATCACCTTATAAAGACAGCATGTATCAGGTTCAACATGTGACCACCCCATGATAATACGACCTGGGTTAAATACTTATCGTTTCAGGTCGTGACTACCGAATCCGTATCAACTTCAAAACCGGCACCACGAACAAGACTGTGCAAGAGTTTGCGTACATAATGCAAGGGTATGGCGCGCACACTCCTGCGCAGCTAGGTTTATTGCTGATCCTACGCATACCGATAACTCCATCAGCGAATGTAGCCAAGCTGACGGAATTTGTGGAGGAAGAAAGCCAGCTGTTTGGTATATCGGCAATGTTTGTCAGCTTACCTGACCCTGAGGAAGTTTTCAGGAGGTAAACTTGTTAATCAATTTTAGCGCCTGTATGCGCATAAAAAAATGGGGTCGTTGCTAACCCTCCGCTTATAGCCAAGCTCACGGGGTTTGTGGAGGAAGATGGCCAGTTGTTCGGTATAGCGTCAATGTTTGTCAGCTTACCCGACCCTGAGGAAGTTTTCAGGAAGTTATCAGTTTTAAAAGATATGCAAAGGTTTGTCCCCTTCACTCGTGCACAACTGGGTTCCTTGTTGATCCTACGCGTGCCAATAACTCTATCAGCGAATGTAGCCAAGCTGACGGCTTTTGTCGAGGAGTGGCGTCCATGTTTGTCAGCTTGCCGAACCCTGAGTAAGTTTTCAGGAGGTTATCTTGATAACGCTCAGGATTTGTGAAGAAACAATTTATTGGTGTCGCTGCAATGAATACTTAGTATACCGCACGCTGTAAAAAAACATCCTGAGATATTTTTTTAGGGTTCCGTACCCAAAGGGTAAAAAACGGGACCCTATGCTGTCCTTCTTTCTGTCCGTCCGTCTGTCACCAGGCTGTATCTCATGAACCGCGATAGCTAGGCAGTTGTCGCAGATGATGTATTTTTATTGCCGCTATAACAACAAATACTAAAAACAGAATAAAATAAATATTTAAGGGGGGCTCCCTAACAAAAACGTGATTTCTTTGCCGGTTTTTTGCTTGATTACCCGGATAAAAGGATATTAATAACGGTAACGGGTAACAAAAGGTTAAAATAAGTATAGCGTCTATAGATAAATGGTACGGAACCCTTCGTACGTGGGCGAGTCCGACTCGCACTTGGTCGGTTTTATTTTCGACATCAGTTTGGACAAATCATGCTGGATTAATATGTTCATCGAATTTTTGTCCTATTTTGAAGAGAGAATATATTTTTGAATTGCATTTTTGACAGGGCTATCCATGAATCTAGGGAGATATCGAGCACTGTTTCTGAACAGAAAAACTTGCGCATACGGATTGCTTTGTCCAAGATTGCACGTAAGTAAATCAGTGCTTGCTTGGTAGCGGAAGTAATGGCGAACACGACCTCACATTTTGGTGAGGTAAGTTTTGTGCCTTAGTAAATATGTTCACTAGGTCATTTTCAGTATTTTTGGCTACGGCCGCAAATATTTCTTTTTTGTCTGGTCGGGAAGTACAATTTTGAAGGGGGTAAATTTTTTTTAGTTCGAAAACGTATCATCTGGGGTATCTAATGAAAGGGCGTTTTAAGGAGGGAAGTACTCTAAATCGGGCTAAACACGGTCCGGCATTTGACTTTGTTAGTATAGTTAATAGTTGAATTTTCAATAAATCTATATATGGTTAGCTTCTCTAAAATATGGAGAACAACTAGATTCATAGATATAATCTAAAAATACTATGATTACACCAGGAAATCATCAGAAATATCATGAAAATCTGGCGTCTCAATGCCGAATTTGAACAACTGTGACATTTCTATGAGCTTAGAAACAGCAAATGTTATATCGAAATCACCGTATAATTATGAAGAACATCATAATCAACTCTGTTTTTCAATACTTTTTGTATACATTGAGATATATGCAAAAATATATGAAATCGGCTTGAAACAGCCCCATGCTAGAAAAGGACAGAGCGCGCATTCTGTCATTGGTTTGAAAGGGACAGTTGCCGCGAGCACATAGACCCTTAAGCTGATTCTAAATATATATCACACAATTATGTTACATCTAGCTGTTTTGTATAAAACAAAAAATCATAATCATTCATTTTTGGAAACATGCCAAGTTTGGGCTCTTCCTGACACAAAACGGCTGAAGGGTTTTCTCTAAACTTTACGTCAAATGACTTGCTACATCTTCAAATCTAACGGAATTAAAAAAGAAATTAGAAAATGATAAAGCTTACTATTATTTTTCTAATTAAAAAAGCAATATTTCCAAATAAATTTGTATGGAGAAAAAAATACCCCGGGATAAAAAATAAACCTTTGCGGCCGTAGCTAAAAGAACTTGGTGTGACCTACTGAACATTATCTGGTTAGGTTAGCCCCAGGGTTGTCTGTTATTTCCTACACTATGGGAAAATAAGATAGTATATATACACTCACGTGGTAGCAAGACAGGGGGAGCCAAGGCAACTCCCGAGTATGCCAACCCTAAAAATATTTTTGATATTTCAATCGCAATTTTCAGAGGGGAAAGATTGGAAACGGATTCGGACATGTTGTAGTACATTTATACATCTGCGTATTATTGCATGGAAGTATCTTGCATGTTACATACATTACCGTTTCTTCCTTATTACAACAGTAAGTGATTTTTACGCAATTTGTGGTCATTTTATCTTGAGGTTTCGTTTCGTCCTTGATGACGTAAAAGATAAGGTTACCTATCGTAAATCCGAAATTGTTTGTTCCGAATTTTGTTAATCCACAAACTTTTTGACATTTATTATTTGGACATTTTTATGATTTTCCGAAATTATGTTTCGTTTTGTATTAGTTTTTCGCGTTTTGATTCACATTTTTCCTTGTTCACCGATGTTTCATATTTCCGCAAAACTATACACCGCAATACCGAAAAGTCGTCATAACATTTGCCATTTTATTATTTGTCCGATAGTTCAATTGACCATTTTACATCTTTCCGAGTAAACACCTTAATTAAAATGCACTAAGTAAAACAATGTTGTACTAACATGCAAGCAAACAAGCATGCAAGCAAGTCTGCAAGCAAGCAAGCATGCAAGCAAGCAAGCAAGCAAACATGCAGGTGTGCAGGCACTCAGGCATGCATCACTAGCAATAGCAACCCAACCTCGAAGGGTATGTCAGATCGGAAGCTAACTGGGCTCGCTGCGAACCTAACCTATCCGTGTCGGGGTGCCCCGAGTCGGTTCTACATTTTTGTCGGTTTATTGTTAGAAGAATGTGTTAAAATTTTACTTCGGTATGATAAACATTATGTCAAGTAAATTATTGTATGGCGATTGAAAAAAGGTCATATGAAATTTTGGTATTTAGTAAAAAAGACTAACTGTAAAGCGGAGTAACGTTGTTCAGAGAAAGAAAACTGCGGTAAAGTGTTATTGCGGTGATTAAATAAATGTCAAAATCATAGGTCAAAATATAAAAATGGAAAATGTAAAATGTCCAAATCGTTTACGGAATATTGAAATTCGGATGTCCGTTTTTCGAAAATGTAATAGGTTACAAAAAGATAATGATGAATCATTGAAGTGATGAATAAGAATATAGAACACAAAATTTTACTGTATTTAATAGGTAGTTGATATATATTTTCTTAATGATTTTAGGTTGTCTCCGCAATAATAGCCGGAGCATGTATTGGATTATCTATGTCTAGCATGTTAAAGAGCTTTGAATCAGACAAGTTGAAAACTAGAGGGGTTGAAGTGAGTAAAAAGAAAGAATGCCTTATACTTTATTTTTCCTTATTGTCCTACGGGTTGAGATTTTTTTTACGAACATAATATATTGGTATACAATGCTGTACTCTCGGCGACTCTACCAAGATAATTAGAGCTTGCTTGCACCCATTCAAGGACTACTAAGACCTTGTTGGGTGGATAGACCGATAGACCACTCTTCTATTTCGCTTCTGTAATATAAATAGCTATATGGTAAAGTATGTACTTTTGTTTTTTCGACTTTAGATGCTGACAATTGAAGCTAAGGGTCTAAAGACGACTCTCATGGTTCGGGTGGACGATTCTGAGGCTGCGCAAAGGGTGGCAAGTGCGTAAGTATTGTCTACGCACGTCTCCCGCGCCCCGCGCGCCACCGCCGCGCCCTCTCGTGACGATCAGCTGGAAAATATAACTATCACTTCATCCAAAACCGCGTTCCGTATAGCTGCATGTATATAGTTGCATGATAGGTTGTCAACCTTGCGCCGAAACTGCAATACACCGACATTCTCGTCATCATCTGCTGATTCCTACGGGAAGAGAAGCAGCTGGATCATTCTTAGGTTGTCTATCACTCCCAGTCTAGCATGGAAGATGATGCAGGTTGATGAATGTAATAAATTATAGCATGACCACTAACTAAAAAGACTGAAGAGAGAAAGACAGAAGATAGATAGAATATGAGAAGGGCTTATGGACTCCCTTAAGCCCTTCTGTAAGGTACATCTACAGTGGTCTTTTTACTCACCGATCAGGCTATACATAATAAACCGCTCAGGCACGGAATGTCCATTTCCCTGAATGACCATTTCCCTGAACGTCCATTTCCTCGAACGTCCATTTCCCGAAAGGTCCAATTACCGGAAAGTCCATTTTCTGTTTAGATACGTACTGTCTCACGTCAATGCTACAGATAAACAGCTGAGTATGATGTCGTATTCGGCTATGGCATTCCCAGAGGTAACGCTTTATACGTATCATCTTTTGAACTTTACAAAGCTTTTACATTTTTCTTTTGTTGGAGTAGTATTTGCTCTCCAGTCTAGATCAAGGGCGACAGAGACAGAGTAGACGGTGGTTAGAACTCACCCAGATTATGCCTGTTGTATGCTTTCGTAACCCGTGTGGTGCCGGGCTAGAATAGCATCACCCCATAACTTCCTGCGGGTGTCGTAAAAGGCGACTAAGGGATAAATCCAGGGAACGGGCAGCAGCGTTCCCTGTGAATGGAAAACTTTTACTGCGCTCACCAACCTTCCTGCTAAGTGAGTATGGCATATACCCCCAATTTTGGGAAGGCCCATGTCCAGCAGTGGACTGTTGTGGCTGATGATGATGATGCTTTCGTAAACACAGACGCAGGTAAAGAGTTCCACTGTTTTGGCTGTGCGCATTATAAAAGATTTTTGAAAGCTCTGAAAATGTTTTTATCTCGCACACAGAGTCTAACTGAATACCTGGCGACCAGGGCTGTTGACATGCCTCAACATTACGTGCACATGTACGCGTATGGGATGGAAATCAGATCTACAGGCGGTGGTAACCTCGATGTAAGATATAACATTTTAAAATAGCTAAATATGGTATGGTAGCTTAGCTTTATCGAATATTCTGAAACCTAAAACCATTAGGCATTGCAGGCAACAATTTGAGGTGATAATCATGAAACAAGTATGGAAAGGAGGATTTGTTTTAGCTGCCACGAAAGTCTTTATTGCGAAGACTATCTTATTTTGGTTTTGCGATGATGGTGTAGGTATATCTAGCTAGAGATACTTTTGATTTGCTCAACATCACGTAAAAGAAATGATGTAGCGATGTACTCTCGTCTTTCTAAAATACTTAGGCTCGTATTTATAAAGCGATCTCAAGATTGAGGGCAATATTAAGTATGGATTTGACAGGTCGTTTTGTACTGAAATGACATTTCTGATACGAACTCAAACTAGCTGTCACTCTTGAGTGCCGTTTATAAATACGGGCCTTAGTGTCAGATGTGATTTCAAAAGTTAATTAATTATGATTACCTATCCCTAGGTGCTCTAAAATACTAACAGATATTCTTTCAAAAGTTATTTATGATTATACCCAGGTCCGGGCCCTATACAGTCCACTCCACGAGGACCGTGCAGCAGCCCCCAGGTCTCTGGCCCGCGTGTACATGGCGCTCATGAGACACTACTCCGGTAAACTTGACTCTTGCATCGAGATTGAAGACAGCCCGATCATCATGGACTACACTTACGTAAGCAGCTATATCGCCAGGTTCTTATTTGCCTGTAGACCGTGCAGCAGCATCCAGGTCTCTGGCTCGAGTGTATATCGCTGATGAGATGAGAAAGAATGCTTTTTCGGCAAACTGTACTCCTGCATAGGGATTGAAGACAGCCCGATCATCATGGACTACACTTATGTGAGCAGTTATATCGCCAGGTTTCTATCAACAGTCAAGTCTAGGTCTAAGCCATGCAGCAGCCAGGTCGCTGGCCCGCGTTTATATGGCACTGATGAGATTCTACTACTCCGGTAAACTCGACTCCTGCATTGAGATTGAAGCCAGCTTATTTTGGACTATACACATGTTAGTAGTTAGTTTCTTCCATGCTGGACTGGGAGTGATAGAAAAACATAGAATGTGCCAGCTGCATCTCCTCCCGGGCATGCTGGTAAAACCAGCTAAGGGATTAGAGGGTTTTAATGTATTGCAATTTAGGCGATGGGCTGACAACCTGTCACTACCAGCAATATACAGATCTATATCTGGAATAACCCTCAAAACTTGTCAGATGTGGCGGAACGACCTTTGTTTAGGTCGTTTACGCTCTGCCTACCCCATTAGGGATAAAGGCGTGATTATATGTATGTATGTATGTAAGTTGTTAGTTGGAGTTGAGCGTTACGGAGGTATAGGCAGAGACCATATAAAAAAATGCATTATTTTGTTGATCGAGCTCACCCACCTCAATCATCATCTTTCGCCTTATCCACATTCATCAACCTTTTCATGCAAGTGCTTCGGTTGGCACTACCGCTGCCTGATTTTTCAATTTTTTTAAATCCCCCTCATTCAATCAATGGTCCTACATGTTTAATTATTAATAGCTAAATCCTGAACTGTTCCTACCTAATCTTTAAATACTCTTTGCAGTTGATGAAGGATGCTTCGGAGCCACCTATTCTGATTCAAACTTTCTTGGTTTTAACTATTTCGCACATTAGCATGTTGCCGTCTAAAGAATATGGTTATGTTAGACACATGCAGGTGAGAAGTAATTTTTTTTGTAATGTTAATAAAAATATAAATAATTAAAAATATAGGTAATTTATTTTTCTTATGCATTCAGCAATAACTTTCACGTTTTTACTGATATTTCTTGCTTTACAACCATAAGACCAAGAAACATAAAGTCTACTTTTAGGCTCGTATTTATAAAGCGATCTCAAGATTGAGAGCAATATTAAGTATAGATTTGACAGGTAATTTTGTACTGGAATGACATTTCTGATACGAACTCAAACTCGCTGTCACTCTTGAGAGCGCAACTAAGTGCTAGAGCAACTAGATCACGTAGTATGGTTAAACTGCTTTCGTGGCGTTCGTGGTCTCTAGTGGTCTTCGCCATAGGCTTTTGATCCGGTTGTGGGTTAAACACGGAACACAAACTTGATAAATTATCAGTGTATTACTTCTTGACTTTTTTCCCCCAGTTTGGTTAGAACAATGCGGGCTGTCTCAATGTCTATAATTTCAGATGCACTCCAACTCCAACTAATTTCAGATGCACTCCTACTCCAACTAATTCCAGATCCACGCGATGAACTCCTCCCCGCTGCGGTACTGGCTGAACCTGGCCGTGTGTGACGTCATCCTCTACAGCATTCTCGTGTGCGTCATCACTGTCGTCGCGGTCGTCATTCTCTTTATATATCTTATGCACTCCAACTTGCATTACGCTGATTTGGGTGAGCTAATTTTGTGTGATATTTGATTTCCGACGATATCACCAAAATAACAGGAACAAACTGGATGAGACTGGCACAGGACCGTGAGGATTGGCGTAATAGAGAAGAGGCCTATACCCTGCAGTGGGTCGATGTGGGCTGAAAATGATGATGATGATGATGATGATTTGATTTCCCTATTTTAATACTAAGTGGGTGTACTTGTTGTCTTCACTTTAACAGCTACCAAAACTCCACTGCAGCTCTTCTTATTGGGGGGGGTACCATACCTACTCTATCTTGGTCAGGTGGATTGGCAAGCTTGGAGTTGTATTCACAGGAAACGCTGCTATGCTTTTCTTTTCCAATATTTATTTCCAAATCATGTGTTATGATTTATGCCCACTCTACGTCTGTGCTTATGATATCTTTAGGTATGAAATTGGTGCTAACCTGACCCGGAAGTGCCCGGTAGAAAACACGTAATCCCGGAAATCTATCTGAACTCTCTGCGCAGCATATACCGCTGTCGATCCTTCCTGGCAGACGGCGTCTACGGCGTACTGAAACATTTGCCTACGAATATATTCCCTATAACTGCGAAGGTAACTCTTTTGTCAGTGGTAGGAATCTTCATAGTAAAAAAATTGATGACATTTCTATATAGAGATAGCTCCCATGCTTGAAGTGATACCATGTAAGAAAATAAAAGTTAAATAGTTATTATTTTTGCTATTCAGCTTCATACAATATCATGGATACAATTAGGGGTTGGTAGTAACTTTGTATGAATATTGGCAACACTGCATTTTGTCATGGCGTCATGGCGATTTTTGTTTTTGGCGGTTGTGAAATTCATTGTTTCTTTTGTGGATTTGGAATGATTTTAACAAATTATTAGCGTAAAGTCGTAGCTTTGCTCCTCCGCCACCACAAACCTTCGCGTTTATTGTGAGACAGTGACTCTTAACGTTGTGAGATACTGATTCTTTGTTTACGTTTGTGAGACAGTGATTCTTCAAGAATATTTGTGTTGATATTCACATATTCATTGCAGTTATTGAGGAAGTGACTCTTTGTAGTATTTTGTCTTTAAAGATAAGTACAGGAAGTCATAGAACCTGTGAAATTTGTGGCTTAAAAGAGCGGCATGCTCATAAGCCCTTGCAGTTTATAAGGTTACCTATCAATGAAAACAGGTAAGACCAAGTTGCAAAACAATGACTAGCATTTATATTTTGATCACTACTACACGCTGTCCAATTTAAAGAAATGTTGCAATTTCACCAATGTCAAGTAATATTGCACAAAAAGTTAGGACTACATTTGTATAGATAGCTGAATAAGAAGTGCTAGCATTAGATGGACCGCATATAAACTGGTGTAAGATAAGTCCCAAGAGTATAAAAGTTTTACGACATGACAGGACACCCTCCAGCAAACAAAGTGAGCAACAAAGTTACAGATACACATGAGCATTTAAAACAGCAATAAACAATTTTTATTTTTGTTTCCAGATGCAAGGAATGGGTTAAGGTTATTGGCAAGGACGACTTGGTAAATTTGCCAATTAAAAAAAGTAAGAAGTTTTGTTACTGAGACATTTTGCGAAAGGGACATAATGCGACTGAACGGATTGTTGTATAGTAAATATATAAGCATGATAGCAAATATATATGCAATTAGATAAGCATGTTTAGTTTCTAAATACTAGTCGCATAATTGTGATTGTTCTTTTTAATAATATATGAATAAAGCTTTTCTTACACTCTTGATTTTTTCTTTCACATAAATCAATTTAAATCTTATGAACATATTTAACGCGACGCGATGGACCTAAAAAATCTATATCGAAATTCTATTTGCACATCACTAATATCGATATCGATGATTTTTCTACCAAGATTTTGCCCCTCACTAGCTGTGACAGCTGTCAGATGTAGGTTGCCATAAAATGGGACTCAACTCGAACAAAAACGGTTGTATGGAGATCGGTCTCTTAAAACGCTAGTTTTATTTACTTCCTCTATGTCTTTTGTCTGTTATTTTTGTCTATATGGCTTCCTAATAGACAGAACTATCAAATGGGATAAAAACGCAAAGCTAATTGCAGATGGCGCCACTGTTGAGTGTTCCAAAAGAGACCAATGAGAAGACACAAAACTGACATTGATATTGACAGATTACTGACCAATCACACAAAAAAGGAACACTCAACAGTGGCGCCATTTAGTTTTCAGTTTTTAACCCCATTAAAAGATATAAGTAAATGTCTCATTATTCCGCCGTCTAACAGG
This sequence comes from Scrobipalpa atriplicella, assembly GCA_029255725.1. Lineage (NCBI taxonomy): Eukaryota > Metazoa > Arthropoda > Insecta > Lepidoptera > Gelechiidae > Scrobipalpa > Scrobipalpa atriplicella. The sequence goes on along the minus strand of JARACY010002348.1, from coordinate 28,115 downwards.
AGAATCGACAGCAGTATAGTTGGCAATAATCAACCAATATGTTACTAGCCAGTTATAGAAACTAATTCAATATGTATAGTCGTACAAGGATCTTTTGGCGCTTGGGTGACATTGAAAGGAGCTCTTTTTGGGCTCCGACACCCTCTATAGAGGCTCTATAGAGGGTGTCGGAGCTGTTTTGCAACAGATGCAAACTGATGGATGTGAAAAACATGTAGCTTACTTCTCGAAAAAGCTAAACTAAGCCCAAAAAAAGCTCCTGTCAATGTCAGTACCTACTAAAAAGATCCTTGTACGACTGTAAAATTATTTTTAGTGGCAATACCATTTATACTGGTGATTTACGGAGTTGGCTCCGTACCTCAGGCCTATCTCTTCAGCTTGGGCCCAAGCGCTGCTCTCAACTCCATGGCTTTGATTATCGTTAATATCGTCTTTGGTAAGTCAAATTATGTATATTTTTATTAAAGGACCTGCTTTCGTATCAGTCTAGTTGAGTAACAAGCATCCAAATATCCAAACTTTCGCATGTATAATATTAGTTAGTGGTAGTTTCACAAAAAACGACATCTAAATAACATTTCATTATTTTTCATATTAAGAGTTTTCGAGTCAACGAACGAACGACCCGATCAGAGTTCTTTAACAGCCTACGTATTAATAATAGGCCTCTAACATAGTTTGTGTAACGATCACTATTGAAGACAGCGACCAGGATCGACGGCTTAACGTGCCTTCCGAAGCACGGAATCTTTTTTCCTTACAGAATCAGAGGATTCAGCACGCATTGTTGACTACGTCTTATTTTGTGACAGAAAGTTTTTAGGGCGATATAATTATTATGTCTTACGGTGATAGAAATAAGAAATAACAACAATGTGCGACGCGACCCCTATGCATGCTCCACTGAATTATAAAGATGCGTTCACATTACACTTACGCAACGTACGTGGGCCACGTCCGTTGACGCGTCAACGGTGCGTTCACATTGGACTTACGCCACGTACGTGATGCGTGCTGACATGTGTTGCAGACTAGACTTACACAACCTACGTCCGCGGACGTGGGTCACGTCCGTTGACGCGTCAACTTACGCGACACTATCGCGCGGACGCGCTCGAACACGAATACTTTCTCGCTCGCACACTGACCTATCTATCTCACACGGACGACGGCGACATTCACACGTCGCCCACGTCCGCCTACGTAGGCTGATACAACTGATGCAAGATGACGCAACCTATGCAAGACACGCACTGGGATTTGGTTGCATCAGCGACGTCACGTAAGGCAAGTGTGTATCTAAACGTGGATTTTTCATACATTTTCTAAGAGAATTGTAATCCCATTACGGCCATCAGCACAAGTCACGTACGTAGCGTAAGTGTAATGTGAACGCAACTTAACACCTTTTTTCTCAACAGGAGAAGCAACTCTCGCAGCAAAGCTGTTCTACGGAGGCGCCTACGATTACGCCATGTCAATCATAGCCCTCTCCCCGCAATTCAACATAGCGTACGCGCTCGTCAAGATCAGGCAGATATTCCTCTACAACAGTGAATGCATCATCTTCGAGGCGCAGAACCTTTGTGAGATCAAGATACTTCATAAGTGCTGCAGTAAGTCGATAAGAATCAAATACATAGGAGTAGAAAAATAAATGTTCCTATTGCCTCGCAGATAAAGAGCTAAAGCGGAAATTAATAGTTATCATGCATGTCTCAACTTAAAGACGTCCATTACAGGACAAAGGATCCCCCAAGGAACTCGCTTCCCGATTTTCCAAGATCCGTATTTTTGGAATCATTCGATTCGAATCGAAATGCGCATACGCTAATAAAGGAAATCGTATGAGAAAGTTACTCTGCGCATTTCGATTCGAATGATTCAAGAATACGGCTCCTGATCGTCAGTCAACCTTTTGGGAGGCATACCCTGTCTAACTAGTCCAATGACTTCTATTCTTCAGAAAAGTGTGGAGTGCTACAAGAGTGCTACTCAAGGAAGTCGTACCTGGAGGCAATAATGCCTGAAGTGGGATCGACGATCTTCACTGCGATTCTGATGTTCATAGTCCTACTCCTATGGGAATACCGGGTGGTGCAGCTGATATTTAGCTTGATCATGCGCAAGATCGTCATCAGGCAAGTTCATAGACAAATTGTACGAGTATTACAGAGAACTGAAAAATTAAATATTTTCTATTACTAATACAATAATTCTTATCGAGTGGTTTTTTGTGTCGATTTAGGGCCTTCCATGCTGGACTGGGAGTGATAGAAAAACATAGAATATGCCAGCTGCATCTCCTCCCGGGCATGCTGTAAAAATCAGCTAAGGGATATGAGGGTTTCAGTATTGTAATTTAGGCGATGGGCTGACAACCTGTCACTATAGGATTATACAGATCCATCTGGCATAACCCTCAAAATTTGCGGAAAGACCTTTGTGTAGGTCGTTTACGTACTGCCTAACCCATTAGGGATAAAGGCGTGATTATATGTATGTACTAGCTGTGCCCGCGACTTCGTAAACCTAGTGGTTATGAATAAAAACGACGTTACATTTTTAAATCCTATTTATGCGATATAAGTGATATAAGAAACAGTTAAAACATCTAAACATCAGTTGCTTCCATGCTGGACTGGGAGTGATAGAAAAACGTAGAATGTGCCAACTGCATCTCCTCCCGTGCATGCTGTAAAAATCAGCTAAGGGAATCGAGGGTTTCAGTGTATTGCAATTTAGGCGATGGGCTGACAACCCGTCACTATAGCAATACACATAATCATCATCTGTACTAGCCCTCGAAACTTGTCAGACGTGGCTGAACAACCTATGTTTAGGTAGTTTTTGCTCTGCCTACCCCATTAGGGATACAGGCGTGATTTTATGTATGTATGTATGTATGTATGTTAAAACATCTATAACTGTTATGTTTTTTGTTTCTATAGTATTAGGTAATCATTTTAAAGGCAATATCTATACATTGTCATTGTTATACAAAACTAAAGTTTCAACCAATTAAATTAAACATTTAATTTTGTAGCTATTTTGTCAAACAAAATACTTTAAATTGATATAACTTTTTTATTTCTCAACCGATTGAAATGAATCAAACATTTGATAATAAGGGAAGTATAGCACGATATAACAGCGCATTTAAATCGGTTGAGCCGTTTCTGAGATTAGCGCGCACAAAGACACAGACAAACAGAAATTCTAAAAATCATTGTTTTGGGTTCTATTGCGTTGACAAATGCCCCCAATAATAGTTTTTCTCATATATCTTCTATGTACAGACACGACCCCTCTAGAGATTTATTATAGGTATATAGATAGATGTATGTATGTATGTAGGGCCCAATAAATCCCTGCTGGCATTTCCATAGATTTAGGCTTCTTGGCATAATAGTATTAGCTTTTATTTTGATTTAAATACCAATTTACAGAAGATCGTCGCCAGAATCCGGTTTGATGTGTCCAGGAGCTCTTAAAGAAAAAGAGAACGTTATGACAAAATCAAAACAGCTGAAAGCAGGAGGTAAGCTTTATTGCAATTGTTTTATAATCGTAGCGACACGACTGATGCAAGCGCCATCTTTGTTTACTGGTATCTGCCTCCGTGGTCTAGTGATCTGAAGGTCGTGGGTTCGATTCCCACAAAAGGAAACGTAATATTTTTGTCAGTTTTATTATTGCGAAGGTTTTTTCCCAGTTTGACTAGGATAGTGCAGGCTGAATCACCTGATTTTCTGTCAAGAAAAAGGATTCCGTGCTTCGGTCCGCACGTTAAATCTTATTTATTTATTTATTTAACAGTTTATTGTACACATGAACATACACAGAACAATTACATAAGGAATTAAGACACAACAGGCACTGCTTATTTCTAAAAGAAATTTCTTACAGCAGACCTAATAAGTGTGATAGCATAAAATGTATCGTACGTAGTCTTCGATCTAGGTCGCTATCTTTCAAAAAAGGGTTAGTTATCTATGTTACGGAGGCGGTTCAATAACTCTAGCACTAGGGTTCGTCAGGTAGTTTTCGACTCGAAACCCCACTCAATAAAAATATGTGATTTCTTTATCACCACCATCCCCGCACACATCTTTCGTATCTTCTTATTCTTCTGTCGTGTGGGTTGCGAGTTGGTCGACCCGATGAACCCTGGTGTTGAGTTTTTGAACCACCTAATAGCACAGCTGAAAGGCTTCTGACATTGCTTCTGTAACGACCACTATCAAAAACAGCCGGGACCGATCCGGAGCTTTTAAGCTTTTTTATCATTTCATTTTGCAGTGAAACAAGAAGGTTTTGGCGAGAACTTGTTACTTGTGGGTGTTGCTGGGGTCGAACGTCACCAATATGCTGTTTTGCATGTGCATCTCGGTCTTGCTAAGGGTAACTACCAAAATTATCTATTCATAAGATAAGTTTAAACATACTGTGAAAGGAAATCTGTGAATCTCTTCTTTGAACACACTTGACGAATCGAAACAAATAGAAGATTTGACGAATTCACGGAATAATAAATAGTATATACGAATTCTTAATAGAATAAGCGGTAAAAAACCGCTTGACCAGTAAGAACTAATAATTTGACTTACCTATATAATTTTATTAATTAATTTTTATCTGAAATTGTGAATGATAAGATAAATGTAAAATCTATAAATTCTATAAGGAAATGTTATAATGACACCTAGAATGTAATAATAAGACCTGTGAAAAGTTTTATGTATAATGGCATTATTCTGCCTTTTAGTTGCTGTGCCCTTGCAGGGTGTCACATACTATCTACCTACTATTGTAACACCTTTATGTTTATGTGATATGCAATAAATTTTGAATTTGAATTTTGAATTTGAATTTGAACTGAAGACAGGCTTGACCAATTCTTCCCTAAATTTCTTCTTGATTCGTTTAGCAGTAAGTACACGTATTTGCTTGCACATTAAAGTACTTAAACATAGGTTGTGAACTCCGCTACTTTCCGTTAGGAGGTAGATGACAGCTGTCGTCATATAGGTACTTCACCAAGGGACACGCACCCTACCCTGAATTTGGGCGATCGAACCTTATTCGACCACGTGTGCCCAATACGGATTGGTTGATTTCACGACACAATCTTTAATTTCTTCGATGGTACGGCTTTCCTCACGATGTTTTCCGTCACTGTCAAAGCGTCGAATAAACGTATAAGTAGATATGAAACTCGGAAACCGAAGAACACATTGTCATGTGATGGGATTTGAACCACAATAACCTTGCACAGAAGGCAGCCACTACACGGCTCGTGCCTAATATAGGTACCACCTTAAAAGTACTTCTTCCTAATATAAATAATTTATTACTACAGGTCAGGCAGTTGCTTTGTCGGGTCTAAAGCGCCATGGCCGCGCCTTTCTTTGCCAGATGATAGCTGGGTACAAGACCGGAAACGAAGGAAATTTCTGGGCTGTATCCAAGTACAGGCAGAGATACTCTCCTCATCAGGTATATCCTAGGCTGATGGCATCCAGCCACTGTCTCCTATAGATTCCCAAGTTAGGACCGTTTGCCTAAGTTTGGAAGTACTTACGTCTTATGGATAGGGGGAGCCACTATGGCTTAGATTGCTTAGGGCATCAATAAGGCCCTGCAGCTGGTCAGCAAGCGGGTAGGTAAGTCCACTTCAAGATGTTACATTCGTAGGGAACACTGTGCACGATTCCCTAGAAGGATTCACCCTTTGTGCCATTTATCTATAATTATTTTTAGATCACGAAAACACACATGCCTATTGTTCTACTTTTTACATAGGTACATACATACATAAAGTCACGCCTTTATATATCCCTAACGGGGTAGGCAGAACGTAAAATGCCTCGTAAAAGACGTCTTCGCCACGCCTGACAAAAATTGAGGGCAATTTTAAATTGTAATGTGATGTGTATCGCTGTAGTGACAGGTTGTCAGACCACCGCATCGTCTAAATTACAATACACTGTAACAAGACTAACCCTCGAATCCCTTTTGCTGACTTCTACAGCATGCCCGGGAGGAAGAGTGATCGAAATATCGAACATTCTATGTTTTTCTAGCGATCCCAGTCCAGCATGGAAAATTCCCAGTCCAGCAAGGAATATATTGTTCTTTTCCTTTATTCAAATAGTTATTTATGATACAGTATGCGAGGCAAGTGGCCTACTGCGGGCGTAAGGACTCGCTGCCGGATTGGATGACGGTATACGACAGCTTGGAGATGCTGGCCTTGCTTCGTGGAGTTCCGTACGATTACCGCAGCGACGAAGTCAACAAATACATCAATGCTTTAGGTCAGTTTATCAACAAGAACTTCTGATGCAAGTGCTGGTGCTACAAGACACTTGTATGCTCAGCAGCTCCACGAGCTTGTCCCATCATACCCAGTTGATATTCTATCACTTCGAATCATCTTTCATAATGGGAACTCACTATACCTGCGTCTGGGTTTTCGATTGCATACAACCTACCTTTTTAAACTTAAGAGTGAACAGACATCTTCTAAGTAAGCTCGCTCCATCGTCGACTCTGTCTCTGTCGTACATGATCTAGACTATCAAGAGCAAACCCATTGATAATGAAAAAAACGCTTCTGGCTGCTACTTGATTTCTGGATAACAATAAACACTTTACCATACCTTTTTATACCACAATGAATATGAAAGTTATACATTTAACAGGTTCTTCTTTCAGATCTCGAGAGGGATGCAGACATCCAGATCTGTCATCTCAATCAGAACAAGCGTCACCGGCTGCGTTTCGCCGCGGCGGTGGTGGGCGCTCCTCCTATCCTCGTGTTTGATGAATGCTGCGCCTACCAGTCCCTGACGGTGCAGCGCTCCATGTACGTCATCATGAATTTGCTGAGGAAGCAAGGGCATTCCATCGTGCACTCCGCCTTCTCGTAAGAAAACAAAAAATACAATCCCACTTAGCTGACATGTCCACTCAGCTTTGCAGTTATCCTGGCTAAATCTATAATGCCAGTTTTTTTATGAATGCTTATGGCTCCAGGATCACTGATTCACTAGTCCACATCACCGAGTTGTGCCACCGGTGGTACAAGTGGGACAATCTATTTACCATACCATATTAGGCATGTTGTCGACCCTGAGTTTGTTTACAACGAAAACTCCCTTTCAGCATTGAATCCCACATGCCAGTGACTGACCAGCTATGCATCATGCGGGACGGAAAGATCTTCGACATAGACAAGATGGACGCCCTACAAGAACGATACGGGAACATTGGGTATGTCGGTCGCACAGAACTGCCGTTTAGTAAACCACCTAGCTCTTTAATTAAATAGCGCCGTTTAACTAGCGGCCTGAGTGATGTTTAATACATAATTTTAATCAAGGTACACGGTGGTGGTGCATCTCAAAGACGAGGTGGACGTCGTCAGGATGTTTAATGAGTATTTCGATCATTTCGTTATCAACGACACGACTGAAGTAAGTAAGCGCTCCTATATTTAACCACTTATTTACAGTAGGTACATACTTACTATAGGAATCACAAAATAAAATTAAAAATCACTTACTTACAAATTTTTTTAGCCAATAATCAAATGATTCAGCCTGCACTATCCTGCCCAGACTAGGAACAATCCGAACATGAAGCCAACAAAGAGATGATTTGATGACAAATATAATCTTTGTGTGCTCCCCGTGGCAATTAAAAAAAAGATCAGAAATCCAAGAATCAGACCATTAGACCACAGGCAGTCATCATATCATCAGATAGGTCCCCAGCCACCCACGAGCGATCGGGCTTAGTCGACCATGTTACAGAAAAACATTCAGCCGTTTCCTGTCAGGAAGAGCCCAAACTTGGCGCGATTGGAAAATGAATGATTATGATTTTTTATTTTATACAAAACAGCTAGCTGGAATGTAACTCTGTGATATATATTTTTAGAATCAGCTCAACACGCCCTTTCATTTGATATCCCACACGATAGGTTTCAGAACAAAAAAAAATAACCATTTTAATGTGGGGGCCCACACCCCCGCAGGATAAAAAAAAATCTTTGAGTCTTGGACTAGAAATACCTACTTAAAATGACCTAGTGAACATATGTAGCGAAGGTCAAAGCCCTAGAACAAAAAAGTGGGTTTTAGTATGGGAGCTTGTTGCTTACTTCCTGCACTATTACGTGGAACTTTATCTAATAGGAAACCTTATATAACCTTCTACGCTCTCTACCCTTGCCTCTATCTCATTCATTGGAAATGTCCATTTTCTACAGGTATTGGTCAACGTGCAAATCCTGGATGATCAGCTGAACTGGGCGATTGTCTTCAGCAGGATGGAACTCCTCAAAGAAAAGAACGACCGGGTCTACTCCTACATAGTTTGTACGAAACCAATAGACTACATTTACCAAAACATCATAGCTGATGAAACTGGTTTGAAACCTGCTGCGGATATCTTGTCAATGTCCTGGTTGAGGAAGCTTCTATGCGGTGAAACAGAGATGATAGAACCGCTCCCGTATAGGATTTTGACGTTGAAGAAGTTTGCTAGGAAGTACAGTTTGACTAAGTTGGGTGAACTGCCGTGGTCTGTCATTTTCCAACGGTAATGTAGCGTGGTTAAGGGAAAAAATTAATTCATGGATAATACTGAGAAGGAAACAGCCCGGATGGTGTAGTGGATAGGGAAGGGACGCGGCCTTCTGTGCAGGAGGTCGTGGTTCGAATCCCACCACGTACCAATGTGTTTTTCGGTTTTCGAATTTCATATGTACGTTTATTCGGCGCTTTTACGGTGAAGGAAAACATCGTGAGGAACCCTGCACACACCTACGAAGAAATTCAAAGGTTGTGTGTAACCTAATCTAGGATTGGGTCTGGTTTCCCTTCTGGGTTGCGGAGGTCAGTCTGTGTAAAAAGTATGTCAGGCAGTCGCTCTGTGTAAAAACCAGTACCCTCGTTCAATCCCCTATATTAGGTAGCCGACCCCGAGAGATACGGGAAAAAGGCTAGGAAGATGATGACTGAGAAGGAAAACCCTGCCCATAGAACAGCTTTTTTTTTTCTACATTTTGAAAAGAAGTTGCTTATCATAGATTTTTAATATATTATTAGGATTATTAGTTTGTGTTAGTTGCCTTTCGCTGTGCATTTCATGTTACTGAACCAAGTACTGAAGCAACATTTAATTTTAAGTGCTAATTTAGCATAGGAGATTGCATTTTTGTTAATAATAATAACAAATGGTTAATGAAAGCGGATTTGTTAGTACTCATTACGATTCTTATTTATTATGACCAGAATAAAGTTATTTTAATTATAAACCAAGCTGTTTCAATTGAAAACACAAATTGTTTACACAGATAGCGACAATATACGAGCCTCTTGTATTGAGACTAAACCCAGTTTACCATAAGATGATCGATGACAGAAGCTCATTGTATGCAGAACATGGAGGTAATAAGTACTGCAGAAAATGTCATTTTGTATGGGCTGTCATCGATCAAGATTAAAATGAACAAGAACAAAAAGTAATATGAAATGGATGGATGGTGCCAGACTGTACAAGATGGATTTGCAGTAGTAAAAACGTGTAAATAACGTGTAAAAAGCAGTATTGATTAAGTGCAGAAGCCAAAAGTGGTGGTTTTTGATAAATTGAAAGCAGAGACGAAAGGAAAGATATTTGGTATTTAAAATTATAGCAGGCTAACCAGGCAGCATTTAAATTTTGTCCACATGATTGTATATTTTATGTTTTGTTACAATCAGTCTGGCAGCATCCTAACAAAATAGTATACATATTCACAAAATATATAAGTACCAGCATGCATTTCCCAGTACATATTATGCAAGAGAAATGTAATTACTACCAAAATCTGAAAACTTGGCATAAGTTAAATTAGTAATTAGTTTACAAGTGATTTTTTAAGTTTTGTCAGAATTTGGTAGATTTTACTCCCATCACCACTTCACTACTTTAGACACAATAGATGAGTTTAAAAGACAGCAGTTTGTACCACCGGTGGTACAACTCGGTAGTACTAGTGGTCCTAAAGGTTCTAAACTAGATTACTTTTAGCACTAATGTAACACACCTTTTTAAACAACTTTCTAACTGATGCCATTTTTGCCCGAACCCCGGTAGTAGTAGGAAAAATGGATTACTTGACTCACCAATAAATATTTAACAGTAATGATGGTAATGATAATGACACTTCTTGTTGTGTCATTTATTTAATTAATTTTGACTCTGGGAAAGATGTCAGTGGCATTATAACCACTCATGAGGTGCATGTACCTCATCGGACTGTGAATCTGTTAATGCAAAGTTGTAAGAGATCTTTGCAGCTCAGCAGTAGAACCGCGAGCGTGAGCCATCATATTCTCTATTCTATTAGTGGTTTCCCGAACCATTGAGAACTCGGATAAATCAGGAAGGTCAAGAACTATATGGGCAGATAGGCGTTTGTACACTGAACTGGAATCTTTTTTATTTCGTCTAGTCTCTTCATATTTAAGCTGTTGTTTTAAAAATATTGATTGCTTCAGCATCTCTTGAATGTTTTTGAAGCTAGTTGCGGCACCATCCATTGATTTCACGGCACTGAAAATGATAAGATTCACTCATGAAATTCATGAATATAAAAGATAAACATGATAATATATTCCATCTTTATTTTCAGTTACACATGCTTGACTAGAAGATAGATCAGGGTTTGTATTATGATATCTACATTAATAAATAGAAAGAATACATCTTTGTACTGAAGTGACTCAAAAATATGATGTAAAAAAGGCAAAAAAAAAATACTACACGAAAATATTTCTCTTATAATATCTATCCCACCTGAGCGCATATTCAACATCATAGCACCGTCCCTGAAGCTCATGCTGTAATTTAGTGACTTCAACTCGTCTTTCTACCATCGGAGGCAACGCCTTCCTGACGTGCTCTTGCAGTCGATACAGAGCCAAAGAAGGCTCATTTGCGACTATGTGCATGTTCTCTGATATCCGCTCGGCAGCTGAAACATACAAAAATTCGGTTGGAGTGTAGCCTTTGGGGCACTATGGAAAAAAGACTTCATGGAGGTCAATTTCGTCTGACTGAGATTCTGTCCAAAGTAAAATTCTTTATTTCCAATAATTTTAAATTATTTTTTCTATGTGTTTCATAGTGCCCCAAAGCCTATACTCCAACTCCTACACTCCGCTCTGAACTTGACTCTCTGACAAAAAAAAAAAACTCATATTGAGCATAAAGAAATACGAAGAAATCAACGTATTCGTGGGAAAGTTTTGCATTACCTTTTTTTGCCTTAGCTTCCAAGTCAGAGTCTCCCTGATACACGAATGCCATTTTCTTAATAAAGCTTTTAATAGTATCTACAAATTTACCCTGGTATGCACGTAAACTTAAATCATAATGAAAATTACTCGCATAACAAAAATATACACAAAACAACCAACATTCCCTTCTCTTCCTAGTGACACGACTGTCACTGTCACTGTCACAGGAGTGCGTTCACGCATGCACCTAGGGGAAACCGTTAGAGCGACTTTTAATCTGACAGCTCGCGTATACCCCCCGTTCATGCACGCACTTGCACCTTTCAGGATGAAATTTCCCCTGACAGGCGCTTCAAAACGGGGCTTTATCAACTGTCAAAGTGAAAAGTTCCCCTAACCTTGCGCTAACCGTGCGCCCGTGAACGTACCCCTGGTGTACGTTCAGTGCGTCCCACTAGTATAAAAATCGATCGGTATAAAAATTATACTGGTCGTCTGAACGTACCCCTGAACGTGCACTTTAGCCGCTGTCAGATAAAACTTCACTTCCGGTGCGCCTCTGAACGGGCCGGATAGAAATTAACCTAGTCGAAATTTCGTCTGACAGGTGTCTCTGAACGGGCAGTATAATTTTTAACCAGGTTAAATTTCGATCGATCGAGCGGCTCTGAACGTACCCCAGATTGACAAATTTTGTATCGCCAATACTTCATGTGAAAATTCTACCAATTTTATTTTTCTTAAAAAAAACATTAAGGAATTATTATACGTCGTCGATCGTGCTTTGTTTCATTAATTTAGCTACACCAAATTAATACTTTTAAAATACTTTTTTAATTTCAATTAACACTCAATTCAAACAAAGGCATGTTGAATCTGGTATATTTTGGTAGGTATGCATTTAGTCTTTATAGGGTAACATCGTTATTTTATTATTGTTTTTTATAGGTTTTTTTTGTTAGTTTAGTATCAGTCAGTTCAGCAATACCACAAATCTCTCATGGTTGAATAACCAATCAAATTGAGTGCGTAGAAACGTTGTTTTGTGATAAATTTAGATTTAACACCCCGTACTTACTATCTTCTGTAATAAATTAACTTTAACGCAGTCTCTGACATTTTTATCAAGAGCTTTCATTATTATCATGTTGTAATTAGATAAGCACTGATAGAGGGAGACACAAACTCCTAAATAAAATGTTTTCGTTTGTCACATCCGTTAACTTTGGCTAGCAGCTGGCTGATGACGAAATTGTGATAAAAAATTAAAATAACCTAAAAGTAAGTAATCTATCTTTATCTATAGGTAACTACATAATTAATTTTGCAATGTTAGACAGGCATCTCTATAACCTATTGTTATATTATTATTAAATATATTTACCTACACTGGATTTTTTATCAGGGTAAGTGAAAATGACTGATATTATATTTTTACAGGTACAAAATAAACTATGGCGGTAAGTTAAAAAAATAATTTAAGTAACGCTAATTTGTAGTGTTTGTTTTGTTCTGATTTATCCTAAGTTTGACTGTAAGTATAGGAAGGTATACCTACTTAATAAAAATATATAAATGGTGTCTTATTTTCGTATCTATTTCAAGTCACAAATTTTTAATTCCAGGAACCAACTGTGGTTGATAACATTCTAGGAACACTTCTAAATTTAATGTTTCCAATCAGAATGCTGCTCAAGTTATATTCACTGATAATTTTAATGATCGATATAGTTTGGGTTATGCTGAATGCTGTTTATGCAATATTCCAAGCAATGTACGAAATATTTAGACCACCTCCGTTAAAATCTGTCCAGATGGAGACTGCTCTGGTAAGTGTAAATTTAAAAACGTTTGCACTCCGTCAAATTCTATCACCTAACTTATCATAAAAGTTCATTACTATCGGCTATCTACCTATCTAATATTATTATTCTATTTTATTATTAAACGATAAACAAGTGTTATTCATATTGAATACTTGTCATGGCTTACTTGTTTGTTATGAGACAAGGCTTGTGCCTCGACGTTGCCTATGTATATGTTGTTTCGCAAAATTGTGCACACTTTTTCATCTGTGTCTTGTGTTTTGTTTCCAGGTTATCGGTTCCGGTAGAGGGGTAGGAAAAGAGATTGCCATCCAAATGGCTAATCTTGGTGCAATCGTTATCTGCGTGGACAAAAATAAAAGCAATAACGAATACACAGTGCAAAAAATCAAAGATAATGGTGGATCTGCTATCAGCTATGTTTGCGACATCACAAAAATGGAAAATGTTGAAGAGTTAGGCTTGCAAATCAAAAAGGATTTAGGATTTGTTAGCATGCTATTTTACTGTTGCGGTATACCAAGCCCGAGATCGCTGATAACTCAACCACCACAAGATATACATGATACTTTAGATCTTACTCTTACATCCTATTTCTGGGTAAGTTCAATATCAACATGTTTTACGATAATCGATTACCAAACCAATTATACGTGTAACTTCGCCTCGCGAATTATAATAGGTACATAATTTTTTGTGATTTATGATGAATTTATGATAGTAGATATGTAGGTACAGGAGCCGTATTTTTGAACCGCTCGAACGCCAATGCGCATACGAAAGAGTAACTTTCGCGCGCAAAATTGTATGGAAATCCTATGCGAAAGGTACTTTTTCGTATGCGCATTTCGATTCGAGTGATTCAAAAATACGGCTCCAGGGATGTAGCTCTAGAGTCGAATTCGAGGCAGGGCAGCATTGGTTACAGGTAGGGCGGAAATAAAAAAAATATCATAAATTGATGTGCCCTAAAAGCACGGGGTCCTAAATCAATAACAATGTCACAAACGGTGGTGTGTTCGGAAAAGTTTAGATACGTTAGTATAATAATTTAATTTATCTTAGTTTTTGGTATTTTTAAGGTAGGGCATTGCCCCACAATGCCCCCCCCCCTAGCTACGGCCCTGTGTAGGTATACTAATGAGAAAATAATTTCAGCTTATAGATGAGTTCGTGCCGGCAATGAAGGACAAGAATCGTGGTCATATAGTTGCTCTAACTTCAGTTGCTGGTTTGAGTTATTTAAAGGATCAAATGCCACTCAGTGTAGCACAGTTTGCTGTACAGGGTCTAGCCGAAAACTTGATGGAAGATCTGAGGATGCATAAAATTGATAATGTCTATGTAACTCTGATACACATCTATCCTTTTATTGCTGATGAAAAATCTGAACTAAGATTGAAGTAAGTTAATGATTTTTTTTTCTTTATTGTTATAGTGGCCCAATAATACTTTAATAACATTAATATGATTTATCTTTGCTTGAAGTTTGAACAAAGTACCTAGCACACCACATAAATCCTAAGTTCTACCTATTAGGTTTTTTAAACTACACAAATCTGTTTTATCACTAAACGACGAACAAGTGTTATTCATATTGATAAATCACACAACTACTCACTTGTGTATTTAACGGAGGTGTTTAACCTCAACGTTTCGAGCCCATACGAGGAACTTCTTCATGGAGAGTGAAAATCACACACCGTCGCCCGCCGTGTGTGACCTTCGACGCCGTGTGTGAAGTCGTCGTTAAATACACAAGTGGGTAGTCGTGTGATTTATCAATACCCAAATCTGAAAACTTAAGTTTTAATCAATGATTTTGATTATTACAGGATCCCCAGCTACTTTGGCACAATAACGCCTAGATCTGCTGCAACGTCAATTTTAGAGAGCGTGCGTCGGAACTACCCCGAAGCTTCAGTGCCCAAGCACCTGTTGTGTCTCGGTCACCTGCTGCGAATGCTGCCGCGGAAGGCGACCGTTCTCATCAGGGACCTGCTCGATACCGGAGTAGACTTCGCATGACATGACAAAGGGAGATTATGAAGTGTTTTTTGGGAAATAATTAAGTCCAGTACCCTATAAGTATAACCCTATAAGTATAACTGGTTATCTCAAAAATAGGTAAAATTTTACAAACTTCAATTTTTTTTAAGAGTAATTTTTTTTTATTTGAAAATATCCAATTATTCGAAAGAAACAGAATAATTGTATTTTAAATATTTTATTATGTAAAAAGAAATTTTATAAAAATAAATTATAAGATCATACATAAATCATTCCATGTGCTAAGACTGATAGATATACCTACCTATTATGTTAAACAGAGTACCTAAACAAGTAAACGAAAACAAGTGCCATTAAGTACCTATAGGTAGGTAGGTATTTATTCCATTTGTAATTTTTATAAGCATGTACAATAAGAATAGTTTGTTTCGTAATTATAGCCAAAAATATGTTAATCTTTATTATCATTATCAAATAAATATTTTCTTAAATTGAATATTGTTATTTAATACATACATTCGCATTTTATTTAAGTAAAATAACTAGGCATTCCTCAGATTTTCCTTTTATTGGTTTGCAAAACTTATCTGAAATCTACACAATATAATTTAAGATAAGTTTTTGTTTTTTAGTTTCAGAATAAAATGAACATTTGCCAATTTAAGACTTGAATGTTTCGCGTAATTAATAGAGAAAGTGAGATAGTGTTTGAGTTTTAAAGAAAATTCATCACAATAAAAACGTATCAACTTATTTCTAAAATCTACCAGTAATTAGTATTTTTTTACAATGGTATCATTGTCTATAAAATGTGGCTGAATGTGAAGAAAGTATATGTCAATTTTGCAATAAAAAAAGAAAATGTCATTTCTGCATCGACTCGACAGTGGCGCCCCCCCCCATAGATGTTTTTCGTGTTGCAAAATCCACTCGTTTTTTGTAGTTTCACTCATGTTTCACTGAAAGAAAACAGAAAAGAAACAGAATTAAACTTTTAAGAGTGTGATGTGCATTTGTTAGTGCTGTTGCTTGATTTCTTGACGATCGTTGGATTAGTTGGAATCATCTGTGTCGCGTTTCGCTGCCAAGTTAGGTAAGTTGGTAATGCTAATGGCTTATTTTCTATCACACTAACACAGCCGATCGATATTAGAAAATAAATGTTTCAAGGGTTATATTGATGATTCCAGGCAAGTTTTTGATAGCTAGAAGCCTGGGCTGTGTACTCCAGTGGTTACATTTCAGTGAACCATTTACAAAGCAGGTCATAAGCGCAACTTTCTAAGGGTACCTATGGTAATTGTCTACATTGGCACAAGAACAGGCTTTTTCCTAAACTTGACTCTCTGACCGTTGCACATAACATTTTGCTTGTCCAAGCTTTAGGTACTTTAATCTATAATAATTGCTCCTCTGTTCTATGTCATGGGAAAGGTCATATTTCAATATGACCTACCTCCTACCTGAATGCATACCTGATTGCTGTTTTTAAAAGGTGTTATAAATTGTTGTTTTACCTTAAAAAAGACATACCTACATAGGTATATGATAGCATTTTTTATGTAGGTTAGGTACTACACATTAATAATTTTCAATACACCCTTTTATTTCTTCGGTTCATAATAATATCCACTACCGATTACAAGCATAACTTTTAATAAGGCATCTTAGGCTCGTATTTATATAGCGATCTCAAGATTGAGAGCAATATTAAGTATGGATTTGACAGACCGTTTTGTACTGAAATGACATTTCTGATATGAACTCAAACTCGCTGTCACTCTGAAGAGCTGATTATAAATACGGGCCTTAGAATTGAAAAGCAAGTTTGAAGAAACACAACTGCGGAAATCGGTATAATATGAGCATTTTTATTTTACACATACTTTCCGATTTTTTTTTTTATTTCCTATAGGTAGGTATATCCCTTATACAAAGATAATAATTTATTTGCAATCTATTATCTTTTTTTTTTTTTTTTTACAATTAAATTAAATTAAATAAAATTACAAATCAAAAGCCTCTTCCAACGCGCCACACTGAGGCAGGGTTCCCAGTAGGCTGGCAGCATTTCCTCGCTGTACCGCGAGACTTACACGCTGAGCGAAATAACTGCCAGCCCTCAGGTCACCAGTTGCCTTATCTTATAATGATAACATTCATTAATTTCAGATTATGAAAGAACTCTATTCCTCCGTCCTGCATCATTCCGCCTCATCCTGTTCCTGATTCCTGATCCTTAACAATACAATACAATAAATCGACCTCAAGTCTTACTCCGTAATATCAAGAATTTTTTGTAGGATATTTTTGAATTTAAGTTTGACTCTATTTCAAAATAGAAAGTATAAATAAGAAATTTAGAGTATTTAAATATAGTGACTGAAGTATTACAAGAATTCAATTTATAAATTAAGAGTTGACAGCTTCTGGGCTGTAAAATCATATCAATATTACCAATGGGTGATAAATAAAAATAAAATTATGACTTCTAATTTAATATTAAATTAATCAATCGATAATGAAACTGACACTGCCTGCTGTTTTTCAAGTATTACCTTTGCAAATCTTCTGCCTAGAGTTTTCCAAGCCTAGTGGTGGGGTCTGCTTTCCTGGTCTTCAGCTAAGTGCGATGGTGTAAAGTCGTTCTTCTCATGTCAGTTTTCTTACATACTTACATAAATACACGCCTTTATCCCATGCAGGGTAGGCAGAGCGCATAACGCCTAACTAAAGATGCCTTCACCACGTCTGTCAAATATTGAGGGCAATTTTAGATCCCTGATTGTGTGTATCATTATAGGTTATAGTGACCGTTTGTCAGCCCATCACCTAAATTACAATACCGTTTTCAGGACGTCGTATTTAAAATATATGAAACCCTGTGCAAATACCTAATAAGAAAATATTTTTATTTCATGTTAATGATGTTTATCGCGGTTAGCAGACTTTCATTCCTCTTTTGATTAATTGATCCTTAATGACATAAAGCATTAGGGACATTCATTATAACCCAAATATCCTTTTCAAGAAGAAAGCAGAGAATGGATTGAATGTATGGATAGAATGTGGAAAGCAGTTTTAGTTCTGTTGAGAATAGTAAAACAAATAAAATTAAAGAAAAATCCGACTTCTAGTTGGCACTTAATTCAATAACTGAGTTTAGCTCGAATGGCGGAGATTAATGTGCCATCCGAAGGTCTGAATCACAGACTTAGTAGAGAACCTAACGGTTCAGACGGAAATCTTCCATAGACGAAAAATGGCCATCACGTATCATACATGACAATATTTTTTTTTTAAGAGTGACCGGGATTAGGTATTTGGAATCTAGGCTTTTAGGGAGTATTGATGCTGGAATGCAGCCTTTTTAGTCTAATAACTAAATTTAATTTAATTATTTTGAATATTCGTGAGGAAGTAGATAAATAATACACCAGTGATTGTTTACGGAATATATGTATTTAAAAAAAACTTATTACACATCAATTTATCTCAAGCTATCAAAATATGTTTAAGAACATACAACTTCTTTTACCGCTAAAAGAAATCAATCATTGATACAAATTAATACAAATAATTCAACAATTTGAGTCAAGAGCAGCGACGGTGGCGACCTGGCTACTAATCCTCTATTTCATCATCATCTCCCTAGCATTATCCCGTATCTCTCGGGATCGGCTACCTAATCTAGGTGATTAAACGAGGGTACTGGTTTTTACATAGAACGACTGCCATCTGACCTCCGCAACCAAGATTGGATTTTAAGAGGATTTGTTCCTGAAAATACAAACAAACAAATATTTAATAAATGCTAGCTAGTGTGTAATTATGTGGTAGCATGTGTGTGTGACCACATAAAGGACTGAGTCTCTTTCATCACTAGGCTGGAGCGATACTGAGGGCTGTGACTGCGGATGCCCGAAACAAACTGTCAACCATATCATCTTTGAATGCCCTCTCACCAAGTACTAGGGATCACCTATGGACTTCAAAGACCTCACGAGCGATGCTGCGCACTATCTTCGTAGAGTTAAATTTAAGATTTAAGTTATGTATAATATTGTTAGTTAACACAGTGTAATATTTTTGCCATACGATAAATAAATAAATGGTTTGATAAAATATTTTACCTTTTGTAACTGGTACATTGCAAAAGGAGGCTTTTGGTTCGACTTTGTCAGTCACAGCCATTGTCGCCGTTTTAAGAGGATTTGTTCCTGAAAATACAAACAAACAAATATTTAAGAAATGCCAGTGTGTTCTTTATGTGGCATGTGTGTGTGACCACATAATATATAAAACATATACGGGGTGTAAGGGACAGCGTCCTGTAAAGTTATAGGGGTTGCTCAGTAAACGAAACTGAGCAACTACCACCAGGATTTTTTTCAGGAAATGAAAAAAAAATTTTGCTTTTTCATACAAAGTGACCACCTCGATCAGACAATTTGTATGGAAAAGCAATTTTATTTTCATTTCCTGAAAAAAATCCTGGTGATAGTTGTTCAGCATTGTTAACTGAGCAATCCCTAACAGTTTGCGGGACGCTGTCCCTTACACCCAGTATGGTTTGATAAAATATTTTACCTTTTGTAACTGGTACATTGCTACAGGAGGCTTTTGGTTCCAACTCATCAGTCTCAGCTATTGTTGTAGGCACTACTATCACAATTCACTACACAGCACTTGTTGAACATATTGAGAGTTATCAAACAACAAATATCTTTGAGATTAGGTATGGAGGATAATGACTTACTCAAAATGGTTGTTTGATTTTCTATTTTATAAATTTAACATTTCGTAGCGGCTACCAACCGCTACGAAAGAAATGACAAGTCACTGCAAAACGACGCCATGTCAAATAAGTTCGCGCGGGGGTGGGGGGGGGTCTTGCGGAGGGGAAGAAAAAAAAAACGAAACGTCACTTATCATAGTCGGGCCGTCGCCATCTTGAGCCATAAAGTTAGAATTTCCTCTATGAAGATTACCGCCCGTGGTCTGAATCCTCATTACTGGTCAAACAATAAGGTCATTGTATCATTAAACTTGGCACAATCTCGCAAAGCGAAAAAACTTTGCACCCAAGTAGGAATCGAACCCATTTACTCTGGATTGAGAGCCCGAGGTCCTGAGCCTGGACAACAGACGTTTGAATTCAAAACTTTTTCATATAAACTACGTATGTAGTATTTTTATCTCATGACTGCCGCTCGTCAATTGTGGTTTTGCGTACGAACACGCATCCTTGCGTGCGTTACGTTATATATGTTCCTTGTGCATAACTACAGGCTTACTATGACGAGCTCACACACACTGTGGCAATATGTGTGTAGGCACATTTACAAACACAAATATGGCAAAGCGGCAGTGGTGAGATAAAACAACTATAGGTACCATGAAAAACTACACTGCAAAAAGCCAAAAGGCCGTGTGATTCAAACGCGCACCGCACCGACACCGACCACTAAATCGAAAGAGTATTCGCAGTGTTTTACGACGTGTCCTGGCGAAAGGCTGTTAAACGTGCGAACTTGCGCCTGCAGGCGTTCTCACTTCAAATTGGAACGGTTGAATTATTCACACTTGTTGTTTTCTTGTAGTACACCAAAAAGAACATTAAATTCGCACTTACAAATAGTTTATCTGGCTGTGTTTTTTTTATACAAAACAGTGGCAAATAATAATCATTAGCAAACAGTTACCATAACCTACACAGCACTTACTATCATTTTGCTATCGCGACGACGCACAGACGACTTTAGTGGGCATCAAAGCCCGTTGTCAGATCAGATCTAAGATGTCTCATGTGCCATGCCATTCACTTCTCTACGACGAGGCGTGACACTACTTTTCACTGCCGTAACGAGCAGCCTCTCTTATTTATAATTTACAAAGCGAGTGAGGCTTTCAAAACAACTCAACTACTCAACTGGCCAGCCTCCTTTCGGACCCTTCCCAGACTATTTTCCTGTAAGAATATTAGGATCAATAAAGCGTCAGTTTCGTTCAAGCGGTCTGGTCTGGGCGCAGGTGTACTATGGAGCGATCGGTTCACCGCAACGGTTTTTCCGACGTTAAATTTGAATAAGCCATTATTCCTTGGGTCTGGTTTTCTTATTATTGTACAAGACAGGGCCGGACTAAGCAGCAATTTGTAGAGGATTTCTGAAGTTTAAAAGAATTATAACAAGTACTTGTTTAACTAAGAGTAATCGCCTAAGAAACACACTCAAACTAGGGAAACAACGTATAATATAAATAAACATTAGCATTAAGCACCTGAACGCACAACCATGTAGGAAGGCACTTACAAGACGTTTCTCAGGCATTAAAGCTCTGTTCTACAATCAAATTCGCTGAAGTTGTAACTGTTTTTCGTAGCTACCGTCTTGTAGGTTAAATAATATCATATTATCATATCACAGTCTCGCTCGATATTGTAATATCTCTACTTAGCTCAAATATGTTCACAGTTGCCATTCAAGTTTACGTGATTATATCCACAAAAAGGAGAGCGCCAGGATTATGAATGTGCGACTATGATGATTGTTGTTGCCAGAAGTTGTAGCTAAAATCCCAACACTGTAGAAAACTAGACCCCGAGTTAGATTCCGATAAAATATCACCACACGATAACATCAATCCATTTTAGCGGCAGTGGCCTCTGGGGGGCCATTGGGGACCTAGCAACGGCCCTGTCCGGTCTCTCTCGAACCCGCAGTTACAAGTTTTTCACGATCCATTCCACTTCCATTTCATTTTGTAGACGCCCGGGTATTTTATCGAGTTTTTGAGGGAATTTTAACTTGAAGCAAATGCGGAGTAATATTGAGTTATGCACCAACTTCGAGATGGGGACATTTTATTTCCTGAAAATTTTATATTTAGAATTGTCAGGAATGTGTAGTTTTAAATGCATGGTTTTGCGAACTCTTTTTTCTATTAAAACTACCTGGACAGTACAGTACCATACCTACCTATTACAATCCAAAAACCAACTAAATATCTCGTGGTAGCTGTAAGAATATGATATTAGACCATTCTATCTAGGTTTTTTAGTAAGCGCCTACTAATAAGGTATTAGCTTTGAAATAATGTAAATAGTTTTATCCTATTGAATCGAGTGATATGACTTCGTGCACTTGCAGGAAATCTAATGAGCAATATTTCCCAGCTGTCAAATGATATAAGTGTTGAGACTTTCGCGGTTGTTCACTGCAATTAGATTGTTGTTATCGCCAGTCTACTCGTGACCATGGAGTTTGAAACAACTCCGAAATATCGAGGTAACAATAAACATAATCGTGGTAATAATCCCGTTCATAACAACAATCTAATTGCTGTCAAATGATGTAAAACAAGACCTGAATTTAAGCTAGAACACTGTCGCAGTGCAGGTTGACACAGCTATGAGCTAAAAGAGGACGGGAGCAGGCATATAACACGCAGGTATTTAATATATCAGGGCAGTGCAGGCAGGTGACCTACATGTGACACTAGCTATAATACCCACCTACCGAGCTGCCATTTCTATGAGGACGCAGCTCTAATTAAAACCGCAGACTAGCTTTAGTGCTCATCTGCTTGGAATATTACAAATCTGATTTATCTACAGGTGCTATAATAGTTCAGGCACCTATTATTATAAATCTCGGATTATGCACGAAATACTTAATTCGAAATTTATATGTTTGGTGTTAGGTGCCGTTTGGTGCGTTAGTATTGTACTCCTCCATATTTGTAGTTCAATTATTAATTTCCTTGGTCTCTTTTAGAAGATGCCCCAGTCTTGGTGAAAATTATGATTTCCCGAGCCTGACTCGCGTCCGTCAGTTGCTTACAGCTATTCAGACCTCTACAATTATGTTCAATATGTACTTACGGATATTTATTTTTTCTGTTGCACGAGTTCGAGATTACAAAAGAACAATCATTTGAAGAAAGTTCAACGGCTTGAATCAGTTTCCGTCGGAACCGGATAATTAACTCAACGATGAATAAATATTTGCTTCGCATTTATTTTTTAAAGCGACTTGTTTCTCGGAAATTCTTTTTTTTTTCTTTGATATAAAATACAAAATGTGATTGATCATCGAGCCATGGGGGAAGATCGGTCGTTTGATTAACTTTTAAAAGGCACACAATGTTACCGGAAGACGGAACTTGACTTTCCCTTGACTAATTTTATTATTGTGCGCGGTTGATAAGATTTCATTTATTATTTAAGACATCAAACTTGACGTGCTTCTAAAAAACCTTTTGTATTTTTATTAAAATTCCATTAGTATACTCTCACCGAAATGTAACATTAGTAATTTAGTTTCAAACTTTAATGCAATCTCATCACGAAGTGGGTTCGTGCCGATTTTCATAAAGCGGGCGAGTTGCAAAAACAGTGTTTACCCGCATTTAGAGTCATTAACTCCGTGGATGATAAAGCGAACTTCGGCTAACTATTATCCGGCCGTTTTCATGACAGTTCACTGTTGGGTCTGCGCGGTAACAACGCAGAACGAAAGTTAGCAGGAACTTTAATTACGTACACATGACTCGCAGAACGGTTGGAATAAGGTAGGTGCGATGGTTATTGGACAAGTTTGGACGATCGACGGACGGCGGCGGTGAGAGCTGAGCACACAACCCGACCGCGCACTACTCCTCTTATACCTATCCGTCATGTTAGACCGGAGCATGCAACGCCCGCCTAAGTGGGCCTTTGTAACCGCACGCCACGAGGTAAACTACACACTCAATCATTTGTTCCAGGCATTAGTATGTATTATTACGTTGACCCGACTAATCTCTACGTCCCAATTTACAAAGCCCACAGTTTACGCTCCTTTGTTCGTTTAATAAATTGTTTCGGGAACCATCTGCAAGATTAATAGTTGTGCAGATCTTGACGCTCTTAGTGAAACTCGCTATCTCATGGAGGAAATGAATTCGGATAGTTTTCTTTTCACCCACGAGGTGCTCGCGATAAAATATTAAACTTGATTCGATCTGACAGCTTTCTACAAAAACTACTCGATCCAATATAAACTAAACGCTCTAATAGCTGCAATCGGTGAAGTGTTCTACGGATTCTTTGCAGAAAAATCTTGTGTCAAAAGAGCAGGACGAGTTTTAAAGTTATTAACAAATCCAACTCAAGTCTGAGAACGATATCTGATTCGTACCAAAATTTCATTACTCGAAATGCTTTTCAGTCGAGAACTGATATTTAATGCGCACCTAAATGATTTTCCAGGAAATCTTTTCAAGTAATACGATTGTACAAGCTGTTTGATGAATTGCCTCTTCGATGTTCCTCTGGCTTTATCGTACGGAAGTACTTAGCGGTCGCCTCAATGATAATATTTCGTAATGGCCAGCATCTGGGGCGTTTAGAATTCATTTTAATGGCATTTGAAGCGCCGCAGAATACGCGGTTCGCACTCGAATGATGTTAAAAGCTTTTATGTTTTCCGGACAACGAGCCCTCAGCGAAACTCCGCTAATAAATTATCTACATTGCCAACAAACGTACGATAAGCAGAAAAAGTACTAACATTAAGAAATTAAACCTTTTGAATGAAGCTTACGAATCACAGTTACGTTCAGATTTCATTTTTATAAAGTTTCAACAACAGAGTTGTTTGCTTATCATTAGCATTACGGATAACAGGTATTGTTGTTGCTTTACAAATAAAATCGGGCGTCAAATTGACTAATTTGTATTGTATAACTTTATCATAATTCTGAACCCAGCCGGCATTATCTTATAATTTATTGCTTGAATTTCCATCGTCTGGCTTTGGGGACAAAACGAGTAGCTACGAGTTTAAGTAATTGCTAAGAAATGCGAGCGCAGGTGGTGGCGCTGTGGGCCGGGACAATAAATAACAAAGTATAAACCTGTCGGAAAGTTACACCAAATAATATGATTCGCGAGACAGTGAGATCTCTCGGCGCGTGTTTGAACTTAGAGGTCGTAGCTCCTAGGGTCGTAGCAGGAAAATATTTTTTCGTAGCATTAATCGTAGGCCCCCGTTACGACTCTTGACATGTAAGTAATAAAAGTAATGTGTCCGCTTTTAAAAGTTAGATGAAGGGAAGTTTACCTTCATTTATAATTTCAATTTATTATCGAATCTTAAATCTTGGTGTCTTTTTTTTTAAATGATGAATGAGATGCACAATATTTTAGCCATCACAGTTTTAAGTGTAAACGTTTTGAATTTTTCTAACCGACCACAGTCGTCACGCCTAAATACCTACTTAAAGATTCGATAATAAATTGAAATTATAAATGAAGGTAAACTTCCCTTCATCTAACTTTTAAAAGCGGACACATTACTTTATTACTTACATGTCAAGAGTCGTAACGGGGGCCTACGATTAATGCTACGAAAAAATATTTTCCTGCTACGACCTAGGAGCTACGACCTCTAAGTTCAAACACGCGCCCGAGAGATCTCACTGTCTCGCGAATCATATTATTTGGTGTAACTTTCGACAGGTTTATACTTTGTTATTTATTGTCCCGGCCCACAGCGCCACCACCTGCGCTCGCATTTCTTAGCAATTACTTAAACTCGTAGCTACTCGTTTTGTCCCCAAAGCCAGACGATGGAAATTCAAGCAATAAATTATAAGATAATGCCGGCTGGGTTCAGAAATTATGATAAAGTTATACAATACAAATTAGTCAATTTGACGCCCGATTTTATTTGTAAAGCAACAACAATACCTGTTATCCGTATGCTAATGATAAGCAAACAACTCTGTTGTTGAAACTTTATAAAAATGAAATCTGAACGTAACTGTGATTCGTAAGCTTCATTCAAAAGGTTTAATTTCTTAATGTTAGTACTTTTTCTGCTTATCGTACGTTTGTTGGCAATGTAGATAATTTATTAGCGGAGTTTCGCTGAGGGCTCGTTGTCCGGAAAACATAAAAGCTTTTAACATCATTCGAGTGCGAACCGCGTATTCTGCGGCGCTTCAAATGCCATTAAAATGAATTCTAAACGCCCCAGATGCAGGCCATTACGAAATATTATCATTGAGGCGACCGCTAAGTACTTCCGTACGATAAAGCCAGAGGAACATCGAAGAGGCAATTCATCAAACAGCTTGTACAATCGTATTACTTGAAAAGATTTCCTGGAAAATCATTTAGGTGCGCATTAAATATCAGTTCTCGACTGAAAAGCATTTCGAGTAATGAAATTTTGGTACGAATCAGATATCGTTCTCAGACTTGAGTTGGATTTGTTAATAACTTTAAAACTCGTCCTGCTCTTTTGACACAAGATTTTTCTGCAAAGAATCCGTAGAACACTTCACCGATTGCAGCTATTAGAGCGTTTAGTTTATATTGGATCGAGTAGTTTTGTAGAAAGCTGTCAGATCGAATCAAGTTTAATATTTTATCGCGAGCACCTCGTGGGTGAAAAGAAAACTATCCGAATTCATTTCCTCCATGAGATAGCGAGTTTCACTAAGAGCGTCAAGATCTGCACAACTATTAATCTTGCAGATGGTTCCCGAAACAATTTATTAAACGAACAAAGGAGCGTAAACTGTGGGTTTTGTAAATTGGGACGTAGAGATTAGTCGGGGTCAACGTAATAATACATACTAATGCCTGGAACAAATGATTGAGTGTGTAGTTTACCTCGTGGCGTGCGGTTACAAAGGCCCACTTAGGCGGCGTTGCATGCTCCGGTCTAACATGACGGATAGGTATAAGAGGAGTAGTGCGCGGTCGGGTTGTGTGCTCAGCTCTCACCGCCGCCGTCCGTCGATCGTCCAAACTTGTCAATAACCATCGCACCTACCTTATTCCAACCGTTCTGCGAGTCATGTGTACGTAATTAAAGTTCCTGCTAACTTTCGTTCTGCGTTGTTACCGCGCAGACCCAACAGTGAACTGTCATGAAAACGGCCGGATAATAGTTAGCCGAAGTTCGCTTTATCATCCACGGAGTTAATGACTCTAAATGCGGGTAAACACTGTTTTTGCAACTCGCCCGCTTTATGAAAATCGGCACGAACCCACTTCGTGATGAGATTGCATTAAAGTTTGAAACTAAATTACTAATGTTACATTTCGGTGAGAGTATACTAATGGAATTTAATAAAAATACAAAAGGTTTTTTAGAAGCACGTCAAGTTTGATGTCTTAAATAATAAATGAAATCTTATCAACCGCGCACAATAATAAATTAGTCAAGGGAAAGTCAAGTTCCGTCTTCCGGTAACATTGTGTGCCTTTTAAAAGTTAATCAAACGACCGATCTTCCCCCATGGCTCGATGATCAATCACATTTTGTATTTTATATCAAAGAAAAAAAAAAGAATTTCCGAGAAACAAGTCGCTTTAAAAAATAAATGCGAAGCAAATATTTATTCATCGTTGAGTTAATTATCCGGTTCCGACGGAAACTGATTCAAGCCGTTGAACTTTCTTCAAATGATTGTTCTTTTGTAATCTCGAACTCGTGCAACAGAAAAAATAAATATCCGTAAGTACATATTGAACATAATTGTAGAGGTCTGAATAGCTGTAAGCAACTGACGGACGCGAGTCAGGCTCGGGAAATCATAATTTTCACCAAGACTGGGGCATCTTCTAAAAGAGACCAAGGAAATTAATAATTGAACTACAAATATGGAGGAGTACAATACTAACGCACCAAACGGCACCTAACACCAAACATATAAATTTCGAATTAAGTATTTCGTGCATAATCCGAGATTTATAATAATAGGTGCCTGAACTATTATAGCACCTGTAGATAAATCAGATTTGTAATATTCCAAGCAGATGAGCACTAAAGCTAGTCTGCGGTTTTAATTAGAGCTGCGTCCTCATAGAAATGGCAGCTCGGTAGGTGGGTATATAGCTAGTGTCACATGTAGGTCACCTGCCTGCACTGCCCTGATATATTAAATACCTGCGTGTTATATGCCTGCTCCGTCCTCTTTT
>JARACY010002347.1:0-43921 GCA_029255725.1 Scrobipalpa atriplicella | reverse complement strand
GATCGTGGGATCCATGAGAAATGACGGAAACTCCTCAAATTTTATAGGCACACATATATCTATTTTGATATTTTAAGTTAATCTGATGTGGAACTAAGAGCTCAACGAAATTATAAGATGTATCGAGATAGGTACCAATTTTACGAAATTTACTCACCATAATGAGAAATTTTTGGTTAGTAGAAATCAACGAAAAGGGGTTGAAAGAATCTTGCAAAAAATATATATTTGTACAATCCTTTTAACTACCATTGTTTTTGATATCCCACTCGATAGGTTCAGCCTTTTTTGAGATACGTGGTAACAAAGAATAGGGGATGGTGCTTGCCTCTTTCGAGCATTATCATCCATCACTAATACATTAATTAAAGAGTTGTAAGTATATATGTGTTGTGTATGTATGTTAGTTTATTTGTTTGTTTCTTAATTTGTCATCATTGAACTCGAAAATAAATAGAACTATTTTTAAAATTCTTTCACTATTAGAAAGCTACGCTCACTGTGCGATGCGCGTGCGTAGCAATATCAGCTTTTTACTACGAAAAATATCACACTCACACAGAAATAAAAGAATCTTTTAGATGTGGTCATACTAACAGCTACATGACAATAACCTGATCAAGGACAAAAACAACTTTTTACCGCGGGAACTCAATCCCACGGGAAAACTTTTAGCGGCGGGTGAAACCGCGGGGCGGAAAGCTAGTACTATATAAGAAGAAGTAAAATATAAATAACAATGCATAATTTGTTTTGGAGACAAAGACACATCTCGCTTATAAGCTACTATTCCAAGTTGGACTGCACACATCAGTAACAGGTATACATGAAAATCTGTAAATTGCTGGTATAGACGTAATTTTCTTTTGTTTTTTTTTATAGGAACGTCATATCTTACCAATAAAAATGCTGAAACAGAAATGCATTTTTGGTATGTTGTTTGGGTCCACCTAGATAGTCTAAATCCAGATTTGCAGCAGTCCGGAATTCACGCGCACTGAGTTCTTTTTTATTTACAAATCGAGTATCGACATTGGAAGCCGTGTGTCATAGAGGTATATCACAAGAAAATATTGAACATTTTCGTATCTAGAGCAGCCTAAACTTGGTATGATTTCATAATTATTTTAGGTATTTTTTAAAATTAGTGACCAATATGTATTGGTGTGATATATTTTTAGAATCAGCTCAAAATGCCTTTTCATATGATACCACACACGGCTTCCAATGACGATACTCGATTTGTTAAAAAAAACTTAAATCTCAGTGCGCGAGAATTCCGGACTGCTGCAAATCTGGATTTAGACTATCTAGGTGGACCCAAACAAAATACCAAAAATGCAGCTTTACCGCAATTATGTCTATTTCGAATGTAACATATGACGTACCTATTAGGAATAAAATAGCACCTGTTACAGTGACCATCTTGCAGGTTTTTTATACCTGTTGCTGCAGTCTGCTGATGCTGCGTGCAGTCCAACTTGGTATAGCACCTTAAGGCAGATGCTAGAAGGATGGATCTGTCTGGCACATAAATAGATAAATAACGTAGAAAACCGTGTAGGGAAATAATACTTGAACTGTAAAAAAAAAACTGCCTATAACAGCCACCTGTTTCACCTATCCTCCCTGGACTATCCCCCTAGGAGGGAAGATCAGATAGCACTAACTTGATTCGAACTAAAAACGCCAGTAATTCACAAGACTTAATTTTTCATTAGGTACTGAAATAAATATACAGTTTCGAAGATTTTGTAATGCGTAACATGGTAGTCAGCAAAGAAGATATCTTTGCAGGCCCGCTCGAAACGGATGAGATTATTTCAGGAAATTATGTATCGATTTTCATGAAATTGTGCAAACATACGAAATATCATGGAAATCCATAAATAATTTCCTGAAATAATCTCATCCGTTTCGAGCGGGCCTGCAAAGATATCTCCTTTGCTGACTGTACATTTTTTAAAACAATATTTATTGAGTTATTTAAAATAAATGATATTTTGGCCCAACATCAGATTTATCTCAAAATAAAGGACACGGGGCGAAAGTGGTCTATGAACCAATAGCAATAGTGTTGTAGAAGGTTGTAGTACACCTTCGTGAGAAATGGCACCAAAATCGGACCCGGCAGTTTCAAGAAAATTAATACTTTACCATGCATAGGTTTTTGCTGTATACTAAATTATTATAACCACTAATACGGATACTGCTGTTGTGTTTATATGTATAGGGATACCTCAACTACACCTGTTTCGAGAAAATTAATAATTTATGATGCAAAGGTTATGGATGGTAAAGTATAAATTTTCTCGAAACTGCTGGGTCCGATTTTGATGCCACCTCACACGAAGGTGTAGTTTGAAGTACCCCTACATGAATATAACAACGGTATTCGTATTGATGTTTAAAATACTTTAGTATACAGCAAAACATTTGCATCAAAATATATTAACTTTCTCGAAACTGCCGGGTCCGATTTTGATGCCAATTCGTCCGGAGGTGTAGTTGAGGTATCCCTACCTAAATACATCATCGGTTTCGCTATTGGTTCATAAATCACTTGAATATTGTGGAAACAAGTTTTGTATAAAATATTAATTTTCTCAAAACTGGTGGGTTAGATTTTGATGCCCCTTCGCACAAGGGTGTAGTTAGGGTATCCGTACATAAATACAACAACAGTGTAAGCTCTTGGCTCATAGACCACTTCTCAAACAATTTTGCCCCGTCTCCTTTGCCTAATATCTAAACATGCCTATGAAAAAAAAAACTGACAATGACATGACAAGCAAGTTGGAGTCTAAATTGATGTATTATACTATTTAACCCGTGATATTTTTTTTTTTTGTTTTTGGCAAAGGCAAAAGTTACATGTTACTTTTAGAATGAATCGTAGTGTTTTTTGAAGTGAAACTTCTTGAGGCGCGTTGAGAGTAAAATTTCAAGGTCGAGTGACGGAAATACGTCAAGAATCCCGTGTGTGAAATGTCAAAAATGTCAAAGAAGTTTCACTTTAACACGTGTGCTCGGCAGCGGCACACACGGTCTTTTTTTGCATTATTTCCCGACACTGGTTATAATCTAATCATGTATTCTTATGCCACAATTTCTTATTTATGGTTGTGTCGTAACGCGTTCGCGATGTCCCTAACATCCAGCTGCACTTTGGGTTTGTTGTGCGGCGGCTCGAAGAAGTACTCGAACCGCTTGAAGGATTCTATCTCGCGTTCAGACACTTCTAGTGTGGACAGGTTGGTGATGCTGCGGTCCGGAGCGAACACGCTCGAATCTGGGGAGGGAAAAGTGTGAAAATCTAGTTAGTGGAAGACTGACTACACACAGCAGATATTCAGGGAAAAAGACGTTTAGAAAAGAGGACGTTCAGGGAACTGGACGTTTAAGGAAGTGGACGTTTAGGAAATTAGACGTAAAGAAGTGGACGTTTAGGGAAGAGAATGTTTAAAGAAGTGAACGTGTAGAGAAGTGGACGTTCCGGGAAATAGACAATGTAACGAGTGGACATTCCGGTAATTGTATCTTAAATGGCTGAAGGGTGAGTGAGACAAGTCCGGCACTGAACGACCATTTCTTGCGAACGATATGTTGTACTTACCATGTGGTATTGGTTGCTTATGTTGTTGTATGTTGTGCAGTAGTTGTTGTTGTTGTGTGTACACGTTGTGGGGCGCGGGCGAGCCGGAGCTGGATGTTCGGGATTCAGCAGTTGGAGATGAAGTGGACGATGTGCCAGTTGCCATCATTCCTGGGAATTAATCGCTCTGTTTAGTAAAAGGAGATCTTTAGCTTGTTCACGGTCCAAGTAAAGAGGCGCGCAATATTTCTTCGTATCGAGTGAATTTTCGAGTCGAATGGCCTAATAAACCCTGATCCTGCGAATCCGGAGAGCCTGACCAGACTCTAGCCCACATTGTGAACGATTGTCCACTTCACTGCATCCCTGGTGGCATGTCCGAACTGCACCGCCTCACCCCGGCGGCCGAAGACTGGATATTCCTGTATAGGATCTGCGCAGCAAATGCCATACGACATGATGATGATGATGATAAACCCTAATGTCAGTTTTTTACCACCTAATATAGGACCTCTAACAGGGCGGGGTACTTCTATTTACGTACGTGCGCGAGTCGTCAGACCGTGGTCAGACCCCACTCACTCTTTACTTGATGTATACTGCGCAAGAAACAAGCTCAGTTTACATTCATCTAGCTAGGGAGTGCGCGCACGAGCAATAAAACAGTTGCCCGACAATTCTCTTTCCCGCGTTTTGAGTGCAAAAGGGAGATCCAAGGTTTGCGAAAGAGAAAGCCGACTATACGGCAACTGTTTTCTCCCCGTGCGCGCTCTCAACCAACCGGATATGGACCCATTATATTTAAATTGCTTTTTCTCCTGGAAACGAGTCTTTTTAGCCAGCCCAAATGACGCAAGTGAAGTGTCGTCGACTTACCGGCATGTGTGTTATTGAAGGCAGGTGCACTATACACGCCCTCGGGCGCTGCGGGGGCTGAGGGGGCGGCGGGGGGCGCGGGGCGGGAGAATAGCGAATCTTCTAGTGGAGGCGCGGGGCCGTCCTGCAATCAGAACGAGAAGTAAGTAGTGATGGGCCGAACATAGATTTCCCCGAATACGAACATTCGGCCGAATATTCACCAAATACGAATATTCGGTTAAAAAAAAATGTACTAGTTTACGTTAAACACGGTAATTGGCGTGAAACTCTCCTGCTGCTACATCATTAGAAATTTTGGCATATAAAATGTTGATTTTGATTATACACATTAATAATACTTAATTTCTCTCCTTTTTTACCTGTTAAAATTACAAGATATACTCAAGATTTTATATTCAACCTACCTGCCCTTTATAGAACTTTGACTCCGTCACATGATGTATGGTCACTTCGTTGTTCAGTTTCGAGCCGACCCTTAATCTCTGGAAGTACGGTAGTGGGTCCCCGTTGGAAATATGGTTAAGCCCAAAATCCTCCATTTTACCAAGGTTCGACTCATTCTTGTCGTTAAATAGAGCGTTTCTGAAGACATTTCTATCTTCTTGGCCGAACGGAGTGTAGAGACTGCTGAAATCGCTCCTTTCTTCTTCACGTTTCAGCGGAGTGCCAATCGGTTCAGGTCTCTGTATCGGATTTGCAAATAACGATGAATCATTTTCAAATGATCTGTTTTCGTTATTCGGTCTTGTGCCTATAGGATTGGGTGAGACCGTTGGTTTCGGATTGTTGTTTTCAACAAAGTACTCCGGGGTTAGGAAGTTACGTTGCTGACTGTCATCCGAAGTCTTGAATAAGGAATATCCTTCATCATTCTTTTGAGTGAACGAAGCTAAATTCATAATCCGGCTTTGGAACTCATCGTTCTTTGGTGTGGTTCTCAAAGGATCAATGACATACGCTTGAGGCACACTTTGCACTGGATTGTAGATGTTCGGGTTGACATAGTTATACTGCGGTTGGTTATACATCGGGTTTATTTGAGGAGTCTGGCTTCTCATTCCCATCATGGTTTGCTGATGCATCATTGACATCAACGGGTTCCTGATTGTGTACATTCCGTTGGAAGTAGGGGTGATAGTGGCTTGGCAAGCGTTCGGTGGCATGGGGATTGGGTCCGGTATCCTGATTTCTTGTTTCTTCTGTACCGGGTTTGAGACCTGTGAAATTATGAATAATTTATTCTTGTACATAGATTACATGATACTTATTGAATGCCATGTGAATCTACATAATACAGAAAACTAGTTACTGCCGCTTCTGTTATAGGAGTGGGAAACAAGCGGCGCAAGTAGCTCGTATACGTTCGTATTTTAACGTTGAGTTTTCGAAAAAAACTAACTGTAACCATAAGAATAAATAATAACTTACGTAGAATGGAAACTCCTTTGACCGAGTCCCAAAAGCCGCCATTTATATACCTACTTCCCCCTTCGCCTGGCGACTCCCCGCTGTCGTCCGACCGTATTGCTAGGGTTGCTTACTGTTAAAATATTGCTTACGTCTAAAGATGATATCGCTAAAATATAAGTTTTTCTTTACTTTAAAATCGTAATTTTACTCAAATTTTTATAAATATAAGATACTAGCTTTCCGCCCTGCAGTTTCACCCGCATCCAAGTCAGTTTTCCCGAATGTTTAAACCCACACTACAATAACAAAACACACTACAATAACGTGGGTTAATTCTGGGCTTCATTGTAAATTTGCATTGGGAACAAACAAGCAAACGCGCGTGCGGCGACTCCGGGCGGTGACAGCCCGACTGAGCGGTATGAGTTAGGCATCCCCGGGACGGTAGGCTAATATCGTGACCCTGAGTGCGTCTGGAGCGGGAGTTTCCATTCTACGCAAGTTTTCTTATGCTGTAACTGCAACAAACCCTACGTTTTGAAATACTTTTCTTTACTATGTCTTTCTTTATTGAAATCAGATTTATGTTACCTGTACGGGTGGTAGGTTGGGATGGAACATGGGGTTCCGTAGAGTGACCATCTTGGTGCCGTCAATCTTCGGCTCGACGGCGGCCTCGGCGGCTGCTTTCTTGGCCTTCTTTTTGGATTTCTTGGATTTGCCCGTCGGTTGTTGTGGCTCCGGTATGATGATGGTTTTTGCGGGTTCTGTAAATAAAAAATTACATACATAAAATCGAGCCAAGCAAGATTAATACGCCACATATTGAAGGGCATTTCAATTGGGAGTTATGATTTTTTTACTTATTTTCTGGGCTTTCTGGAACATCATATGCGCGTGCGCGTTGATGACGGGCGGGGGACTAAATGTAATAAAGGAGCGGGCACAGTGGCAGAGACCCTTGTCTAGCTAACTGCATGTTACCAGGTGGTGGCATGGGCATTAAAGTCCCCCAGAAATAATTTGCTTCGTTGTTTTACTGCTGGGTTACCCATAGTTTTTGCTAATATAATCCTTATTACAATGAAATGAGATGTTTTCTTGTTTCTTTTTTCGATTCCTATTTTAACATACCAGGTGGCATCATAGGCGGTGGCTGTGCGGGCGCGCAGTGGAACATCATCTGCGCGGGGTCCGCGTTGATGACGGGCGGAGGCCTAGCGAGGGGCGTCGGCGCCGCGGGTAGAGTGCCGCACTTCCATAACGGCTGTAACGGAAACATGAAATTAACCCCTCACGTCGCAGAGTGTCCCTTTCTCACAATGTCCCTTTCGTAAAATGACCGTTGTTTGATAGATTTTGTTCAAATCGAGGAATCTACAAAAAAAAACTTTCAAAAGGACATTTTGCAAAAAGGACAATATGAGAAAGGTTAGGTTTTAAGTCTTTTTCCCGGAACATACACTTCTTTAAACGTCCACTTCCCTAAACGTCCACTTCCCGAAACGTCCCCTTCCGTATACGTCCACTTTCCTAAACGTCTTCACCTCTTCCCTCCGCCTCCCTACTTGATACATTTTTCTATTTTCGGCCTGCTATTACCATGTTACAAAGTCTCAGTGACAGTGTTTTGTTGTAAAATTGATTTTAGATTGATTCAGTTGTCGGTGTGATCTCCAGGTGTTTTTATTTTAGCTAAAGTACGAACCAGCAGACAGGGTGCGCCACAATACCAGGAGTAACAATAATAGCTGGCCCTATTTTAGGGTGTGATTCTGCCCATGATACCTAACAACTTTTCCTGAGGAACATAGGTGGAAATATGAAAATAAATTGTCCCTCCCATACAAATTGACTCGAGCCGCTGACACCATTTGTATGGGAGGCTAAGTTGTTCAGTTTCATGTTTATATTTAAAGGAGAAGCTTACCACGCTCTTGATTTGGGGTTTCTGCTTCTTCTCACTAGGCTGGACCCTGGTGAGCGTGATGCCGGGTGGCAGTCGCAGGTCTTGCACTGACACTCCGCAGCTGAGCTGCTCCATGATGCTGCAGGAGGCTGGCTGACCGGACTCCAAGTGCTGGTGGTTCTGGAAGAAAACAATTTCATAAGGGCACATTCTTTTGAAGATCTTATTTATTACCTATTGTTCGAAGTAATTCTATTGTTTAGATTGTCCCATCAAGGACTCAATATTAACATAGTGTCAAGCATTCTTTAAAACAGATGATAAAAAGAGCAATTATTTTTCATGTGTTTTTATTCCTCAGCAAAAGTACTGCGACCTTCGGAATGCCGTTCCATCGCTCTGCCAACTGAGCTACCGGGGAGGTAGTCAGAATGACGAATTTAATCCTTACTTCTTTTTAAGGTGGTTGGAGAGCTGCGACAGTGGCGCCATCAGTTTTAAATTAGTAACCCGGTAGCTCAGTTGGCAGAGCGATGGAACGGCATTGCAAAGGTCGCAGGTTCAAACCCTGCCCGCGGTGAATTTTCAACTTCGTCTCATATTTATGAAATATAATACTCTGATGTAAGTTCAAAAATCACAAAAATATGTAAAAGTAGTGCTGTTTCTAAATATGAATTACCTTTGCATTGGAAAGTTCAATGGTGGTGTCGGGTGGGAGTGAAAGCGATTGCTGTTGTTGTTGTTTCTCCTTCTTTTCCTTCTTTGTGGATTTCTTGCTCTGATTGGTAGCAGGGGCAGGTGCTGAGAAAAAATACAAGGTCACTCGGTATTCTTTTTTTTTTCTTTAAAATATCGATATATCGATATCGATACATATCGAGTTAAGTCGATATCGATATGTGACGGGCAATTTAATAAGTCCGGGCACTATTAATAATGGCCGGCCTATTTGGGAAATGTGATTAAAACAGCAAGATTAATCACTTTGCCCGGCCATTATAAATAATGCCCTCCCCATCTTGGGCAAAGTAATAACTTACTTCATTTTCATGAGAAGTTAACAAAAAAATATCTATTTAGGTTAGGTTAGGTTACTATATTTTTTACTGGACTGCAAAACGTTTACACTTAAAATAAAAATATTGTGGATTTCATTCATCATAAAAAAAAAAGCTCATTTAGATTTTAATAATCGAATTAAAAGTATACCTACAACATGTAACATAAAGGGTATATGTATCGAGAAATGTGTGAATCTACCCATGAAACTGAACAACTTTCCCTAAGGAACGAAAAACGAAAAAAAAGTTTTGGCTTCCCATACTAAAGGCGCTATCAGCTGATGTATTTTGTATGGAAGGTGAATTATTTTTTTTCGTTTTTCGACCTATATTCCTTAAGGAAAGTTGTTCATTTTCATGAGTAGATTCACACATTTCTCGATGCATATACCCTTTCTGTTACACGTTGTATAAGTTATTGATTTGAGTAGTCAATATTTACTAAAATGTGACGTCATAACTCACTATTTCCATACAAAAGATATCGGCAGTTCCTCGATATCGATAAATATCGATATTTTTGGGCGTCTATATATCGATATTTATCGAATTTTGATGTAAAGTATTAGGTAAGTATTTTTGAAAAATCCACTCACCAGCTTTCTCTTGTTTATTCTCCTTCCCCTTCTTCTCCTGCGCCTTCTCTTTCTTACTTTCCTTCTTTTCTTCTTTCTTCTTGGCCGGGTCTTGTTTCTTGTTAGCTTCTGTTTTCTTATCCTGCTTGTCTTGTTTCTTGTTAGCTTCTGTTTTCTTATCCTGCTTTTTGCTTTCCTGTTTGGCAGCTTCCTGTTTTTTAGCTTCTTTTTTAGCTTTAGCTTCTAGCTCTTGCTGTTTCCGGCGTTCTTCTTCTTCGGCCTGATATAAAAACAGTTGTTTTTAAACACTTTATCAACAACATGAATGCGTGCGTGCGCGTGTGTGTGTCTGTATGTGTGTGTGTGTGTGTGTGTGTGTGCGCGCGTGGGTGCGTGGGTGTGCGTGCGTGCGTGGGTGTGCGTGCGTGTGTGGGTGTGTGCGTGCGTGCGTGGGTGGGTGAGTGCGAGTGCGCATGCGTGCGTGCTTACGCGTGAGCGTGAGTGCGAGGACGTGTGTGCGTATGTGAGGGTGTGGGTGCACGTGACCGCGTGAGTGTGTGCGTATGTGAGTGTGGGTGTGCGTGAGCGCGTGTGTGAGGATGTACATGCGTGTGTGTGAGGGTGCACATGCGTGTGTGAGTGCGTGCGTGTATGTTCGCGTGCGTGCTTGTAGTAGACTTATAGTAACGCTACATACCTGTTGTTTAGCGAGCGCCTTCCTCTGTTTCTTGGACAGTGGTTGTGAGTTGTCCGGTAATGAGGCGGAGCGTTGTTGTTGCTTCTTTGCTTCGGCTTTGGCGGCTGATTTCTCTTTCTTTTTCTGCAAAACAAAAAATTAAAATTTTAAAAAGTCGTTTTAAATCGCTGACCTCGTAGTAAATATATTGCCTCAATTTATGTATTGTTGTGCTTGCTTCGCTCGCGGTCTAGACGATAAATGCAATCATTCAATCCCAAAGATTTAATGCTTATTAAGGACCCAAATTCTGCCCTAGCGTCCTTGGTCACCTAGCTACGCCACTGGGTTGGAACAATGTATATTCTTTCTCTGTCTTTCACTTTTCAGGTCTTCTTATTTAGTGGTAATATTGTAAAATAACAAATCCGTTTGATTATATTTATACAGGGTGTAAAAAAAGTACTGCGTACCTTTAAACAACATAAAATCTTTTCCAAAGCACAAAAAATTTTAAAAAATAATTATTGTTTTTTCCATACTCAGATGCTTTCTTTATTTGCATTTTTGTATGGACAACGCAAAATTTTATTTCAACCTAAAAAAAATTGTGCTATGCGAAAGTTGTTTGTTATCATTAGAAGAACATGTGATTTAAAGGAACGCACAGTACTTTTTTTACACCCTGTATAATTATATATTAGGTACCTTTTCCTTGGAGCTGTTGGCTAGTTGTGCGATGTGAGCTAAAGCTTGTTCCCAGGTTTGTTTCTTCTCTTCTTTGCTCTTCTCTTGTGGGGGAGGCGGCTCGCATACATTCAGTACTGTTACAAAATAGATAAAATACTTCAGCACAAGTCCGATCGATAGTGTAGTGGATTGGGCCTCTGCCTTCTATGCAGAAGTTGTGGGTTCGAATCCCACCACGTACCAATGTGTTCTTTGGTTTCCAAATTTCATACATTTTGTACGTTTATTCGGTGCTTTTACGGCGAAACAATACAATCACGAAGAAAATCAAAGGTGACTGAGTACCTTTCCGTAGTCGTACTTGGCTCCCTTGGTCGACTTATTCCAATGTCGGCTCACGTGCGCTGATGATCAAATCCGGATAATTCATACGAAAATCGATCAATAACGCTTTTTATCAAATTTTCGATTATCGGACTGTCAAAATTTTCTTACTTAATTGTGATGCGAGAGCTATAGGACCAACCAGACCTTCCAATCCTTTCTTCCGATTTTTACAAAATGTTACCATTTGAGGCAGTTTCTGCTGAGTGTGAGATTTTACCTCTTACTTTTGTCTGTGATAGTGATAGATCACACTGTCAATTTTCAAAAGTGTCAGATTTCAAATAATCCAAGTAAATTCGCGTTACTTTAATTTAATATGCAATGAATAAATTTTTTAATACATATTTTAGCCCAGTCTGCAGATTCAAAATTTGTTAAATGGTCACACCAAAAAAATCAGAAGAAAGGATCGGAAGGTCTGGATGGTCCATATGCAATAAGTCTTAAAAAATCTGTTTACCAGTTAAGTGTCGGTTGTTGTGCAATAATTGAGCTAACGGGGTTTCCATCTGCTGTCCGGGAAGAGACAAGGCGACCGCGCCGTCGCCGGGTAAGCGGCGTACACGGACTATACCAGCGCCCGCTGCCACATCTAGAAAAAGACATGGTATAATAAGATATTCATTCATTCATTCATTCATTTTTAAGACTTGGCTTAAAGGACTTGCATCCAAGCCATAAAATATTTAAAAAAAAATGGTTTATAATAAGGCGATTATCACACTATAAGTGCAACGCGGCGAAGCGCGGAGCGGCGGAGCTGTATCATTCTTTGTAAGTACATCGGTTTTTATGGAAAAAACGCGGGGTATGGCACACTTGCTCCGCGCCTACGCGCGGAGTGAAAACAATGGAACCATAGACAATACGTTTTTATTGTTAAATTAATGAATAAGACGAGAAAATAAATAATTAGGTTAGATGGAGACTAGACGTTTTTATTGTCTACGTATTAAAAATCCCCTTACAGCTTCGCAAAAAAGAGTTTGATGCGGTGACAGATGGCACTAAAATTTCGCCATACAAAAAATCTCATGTGTTGCCAATTAAATCCCACTTTTCAGAAAAAGTGGCGCCGTCAATTTTTCCAAACACTTTCTTGTCAAGCTGAACAATATCGAAAATTTTATTTAATGGCAACACAGATCGTGACGTCAAAAGTTGCAACCGCCTTAGCGACATACCAATGGAAAAAGACAACATTTATGAAACAAAACATTTCTTTCATGGACGACACATTTCTTTAAATGGAAGCAAAAGTATTGTAATTTAATGTAATGAGGGTAACATCAGAGGGAGGAGGACACGCTCTGGGATATGATAGGACGATCTGCTAGCTTCAACCGGCTGACCACAACCGACCGACTATGCAGAAAAAATGGGTTACAAAGTAGGATAGAGCGTTGACAAGACAGATGGGTTACAAAGTAGGATTGAGCGTTGATAAGAAAGATGGGTTACAAAGTAGGATTGAGCGTTGATAAGAAAGATGGGTTACAAAGTAGGATTGAGCGTTGATAAGAAAGATGGGTTACAAGTAGGATTGAGCGTTGATAAGAAAGATGGGTTACAAAGTAGGATAGAGCGTTGATAAGATAGATGGGTTACAAAATAGGATTGAGCGTTGATAAGATAGATGGGTTACAAAGTAGGATTGAACGTTGATAAGAAAGATGGGTTAAAAAGTAGGATTATATTATAGGTTATTATTATTTTGGTTGATATTGGGCGGGTGGGCTGTCATTGATTTTGGTGAACAAAGTTTTCTGTTAGCCTTTAACTTTCTTCGTGGTTGTTTGAAGTTTTTATTCTTACTGAAAAAATCTTAATCGTGGGCTATGGTGTAGTTGAAAAAAAAAATCACTTACTCATTATAGCCGCCTGTTTCTCCCTCCTCTCCATTCTCTCTCGCTCCATCGCCTGTAGCTGGCGTTGTTGCGCTTGTTGTTGTAGTTGCTGTTGTTGCGCTTGTTGTTGTTGCAACTGCTGCTGAACATGTAGATGCTGCTGGATTAATTGTTGTTTCGCTAGCAGGGTAGCTCGGTCCACCTGTGGAAGGATTGATGTTAAAATAATATTATTTTTTAAAGGCGTGATTCTATGTATGTGTGGGTTGGACGGTAATTCATGTACTTACAGGCGCCTGTTGCGGTTTCCCCTGCACGGCCCTGGCCTCCGCTAGTTCCCGCTCGACGGCCGCTAGGCGCTTAGTATACTCCGCTACTTGCTTCTCGGATTCGGTCATTTCCTGCAAAGTCAAATAATAATTGATATTTTTTTATCATATCATATCATACTCAGCCACAACAGTCCACCGCTGGACATGGGCCTCCCCGGCATTGGGGGTATATGCTATACTCACCACGCTTGGCAGGCGGGTTGGTGAGCGCAGTAGAGAACGCTGCTGCCCATTCCCTGGATTTATCCCTTAGTCGCCTTTTACGACACCCGCAAGAAGCTATGGGGTGATGCTATTCTAACCCGGCACCTCACGGGGCATTTTTTTTATCAAAGAGTGACAACTAAGCATATGGTCCACCGGATGGTAAGCAGCACTGTAGTCTAACACCTACTAGATCCTAGTCAAATACCATAGTGCGTTGCACACCGTGAGACCTAAGGCGGAATGTCTCTTGTGCCTGTAATTTCACTGGCTCTCTTGTCCTTCAGACCGAAACGTAGAAGCGTGAGCACTAAAAGCGTGAAAGGCTCTATGGCCTTTTTGATGAGTGTCGAAGAACACTAAACGCATCGGATCTTTATTAGCCTGAAAAGGCAGCCACTGTATCGTCCTCATTGCGACTCTTCAGATGCGAAAGTGTCCGCATATGCGCATATACATATAGGCTTGCACGCTTGACATTGCATTATCTTGACAGGGATACACGAGGGAAAGGGCCCTTGCGGGGAGGACCACTCTGCGGAGATATAAAAAAACACGATCACACTCATAGCCCTTCCCTGTACAGGAGCGCCATGTGTCCATGTTCACAGAAACAACCACAAGAACACCCAGACTCAGAAAGAGACATTTAAATTTATCATTCAAATGTCTGCCCCGGCCGGGAATCGAACCCTGGACCCTCTGCGTAGCAGGCAGATACACTGCCACTTAGGCTGTGCG
Organism: Scrobipalpa atriplicella; assembly: GCA_029255725.1. Taxonomy (NCBI): domain Eukaryota; kingdom Metazoa; phylum Arthropoda; class Insecta; order Lepidoptera; family Gelechiidae; genus Scrobipalpa; species Scrobipalpa atriplicella. The sequence continues at coordinate 29,612 of JARACY010002347.1, read as the reverse complement.
GGCCGTCAAAATGCCTAACAGCTGCTCCTAGTTTCCGTTCCATTCCAACAATCTAAGCTCACAAGAGCAAAGCACAAAGCGAACACTAAAAATAAAGTTCCCCATACAAAATGTATGCCTCACCTTAGCGGCGGTGTTGAGCAGCGCGGTGAGCTCGGCGAGCTGTTCGGTCAGCTCCCGCGCCTGCGCCGAGCCGCCTGCGTTGCGACCCTTCTTGCCTGCAACAACACAACAACGTCAAAAATATTTCAACGCCACCAATTAATGCTCGATTCGCTCGCATTTTATACGAATGCGTTTTTTTTTATTCTGCGACAATATTTCCGTAAAATATTGAGGCTTTCTTTGCTCGCGTTTGGTACCGCAATGCTGCAGTTAAAAAAATGCTGGTGTATCAATATATTTAAATATTATGCTCGCTTCGCTCGCGTTTCATATTCCTGGTGCAACTACAACTGCAAGTGTAACCAACATATTTCATGAAACTACGAGCTCGCTTCGCCCGCTTATATGCTGCAATGTAATACATAGTAGGTATACAGCTATTGTCTGAAAATTATCCTTGACATAAATGGTTCCGTTGACTCCTATCTGTAACGCTTTATTACCTTTCTTGTTGGTGGTTTGTTGTTGCTTGACCCGCTTGGCGACGTCGTCCACGCGCCGCTTGGCAGCGGAGTGCGCGGCTCGCACGGCCTCCAGCTCGCGCCGCATGCATTGTAAAGACGCCACTAGTTCTGCTTTCTCTTCTATTAGTTTTGCTTCCATCTGTAAATGTTTTCGTTGAATAACGCGTTCGCTTCGCTCGCGTAACATATTAATATTTCTTTTTGAAGAATAACGCTCGCTTTGCTCTCGTAACGTATTAACAGATTTCAGAAGGAATAACGCTCGCTTCACTCACGTAACGTATTAATAGTTTTCGTAGAGAATGACACTCGCTTCACTCGCGTATCGTATTGACAATTTTCGTTAGTTATGACGCGTAAAGTATTGATTACGTTTGTCTTTGAGTGTCGAGCTAGCTTCGCTCGCGTAATGATTCAATTATCGTGAAATGGAGAACTCGTTACGCTCGCGTAATGTAGTGAGTAATTTCTAGTTTCATATTTTTATTTGAATCTCCTCGGAAAATCGCAATATCAATAAAATATTCGAAGTATATGGTATAGAATATTGATAATTTGTATTTGTATTATGAGGTTTTTGTCTGGGTTTATTCGCCATTTAATTGAAGTGATGGCAATCGACATAACTTATTATCCTTCTTTTCGTCATGTATGATGGACTGACTTCCCTGGACAATAGAGAACCTTAATAAGTTACATAACTATACTCTGTAAAATCAAGAAGATAGCAGCGGCAGATGCCATTCCGAAGGAAAACAAATGAAAATATATTTGAAATAATTGAAAGATTTTTTGAGTATAAATGTACGTACCTTCTTAGCTTTCTGCCTTTGTTTCTTGGCTTTCTTCTTGCCGCGGTCCACATGCCTGCTCGGGCCCTCTATGTACTGCAGTAGCGCGTCCAAATCTCGAGGGTCCTCCGTGCGGGAGCCGCGCCAGCACGACTCACTGCTGCACAATACAAAACAAGGAACGTCAATTAAATACAACAAGTAAAAATAATGGGCTTGTTTCCTGGGTGGATAAAATAAATTTCAAAACATTTATACTTAAAACTGATGGCTAAAATATTGTGGGTCTTATTCATCACTTTCAATAAAATGCACATTTAGATTTAATAATCCAGTTAAAAATATAGAATTTATTGATTTGTAGGCAAGTATGTACGAGGAGTGACGTCATACTTGCGATTTTTATACAAAAAAGCGTTTTTGACATTTCATCAAAAGTTGCTGATTTGACAGTAGGAAACAAGCGGATTGCTGACCAGACTTTAGGGTGTGAAATACCCATTATACTGAATAACTTACATAGGTCGAATTATGAAAAATTGTGTCAGCGGTTCGGGTCATGTATGGGAGGGCCAATTTTTTTTTTATATTTCGACCTATATTTCGTGGAGAAAGTTGTTCAGTTTCATGGAAATATTTACGCCCTAAAGGTTGGTCAGCAAAGGACAATGGGCAAAAGTGGTTCAAGATGCTGCACTGATAAGACTTGTCGGAAATGAAAGTAGCATATGATTCGGGTCAAGTATTATCAAAATCCGTCCCGGCAATTTTTTTTCTTGTCCCGAATCATATGCCAATTATTTACTTTCATTTCCTACAAATGTTATCAGTGTAGAGTCTTGGACCAAGTTCCATAAATTTTTGCCCATTGTCATTTTTAAACTACCGGTATACGGTTCAACGCCTCTCCTAGTAATTGGACTTCGTTGCTAAGAAGCTTAGCAGCTGTGTTACTTCGCTGTTTCCCAAAGGAGGGAGTTGAATTTGCCAAAGATAAACAGTTTTCGTTTCTGAAAACATAATCTATTCTCGATAAAATTTACTAATGTTCCTACAATTTTTTTTTAACTGTATTTCAAACATTTCTTTAATTTTAAGTTCACTTAAATCTTTGAAATAAACACAAGGAAGAATTTCTTTAAAAAATATACATATTTACCCATCACACCCCGAAGAAGTGGAGAACACGCTGGTATCTCTACTGGAGAGCGAGACGGCGCGCTGTTGCGGTCTCTGTCTTTGTTGCTGTTGTTGTTGCGCCTGTTGTTGCTGCGCTTGCTGTTGTTGTTGCTGCTGCAATTGTTGCTGGGCCTGAAAAATACGAATATGTGATTTGTAACATTCCTCAAATAATTTTAAGATAGCGCTGACACTTTCTTAACTTTCGGGTTTCTTTTGTTGCTGCTGTTGCTGTTGTTGCTATACCGGGTGTAAGGGCGTTCCGCAAACTGATAGGGGTTGCTCAGTCAACGACACTGAACACATATCACCAGAATTTTTTTTCAGGAAATGAAAAAAAAATTTGCTTTTTCATACAAATTGTCTGATCGATGTGGTCATTTTGTATGAAAAAGTAATTTTTTTTTTTCATTTCCTGAAAAAAATTCCTGGTGGTAGTTGTTCAGTTTCGTTGACTGAGCAACCCCTATAAGTTTGCGGGACGCTGCCCCTTACACCCCGTATAACATACCTACAACAGTTTCTACTGCCGCTGCCTTATCTGCTGCTGTTGTTGTGGCGTTAGTGTCGGCTTGTTGTGCACGGGGAGGTCGTAGATCGGTTCGGGTTTCTTTTGTTGCTGCTATTGTTGTTAAATAACATACCTGCAACAGCTGCTGCTGCTGCTGTTGCTGCTGCTGCCTGATCTGCTGCTGTTGTTGTGGCGTTAGTGTCGGTTTGTTGTGCACGGGGAGGTCGTAGATCGGTTCGGGTTTCTTTTGTTGCTGCTATTGTTGTTAAATAACATACCTGCAACAGCTGCTGCTGCTGCTGTTGCTGCTGCTGCCTGATCTGCTGCTGTTGTTGTGGCGTTAGTGTCGGTTTGTTGTGCACGGGGAGGTCGTAGATCGGTTCGGGTTTCTTTTGTTGCTGCTATTGTTGTTAAATAACATACCTGCAACAGCTGCTGCTGCTGCTGTTGCTGCTGCTGCCTGATCTGCTGCTGTTGTTGTGGCGTTAGTGTCGGTTTGTTGTGCACGGGGAGGTCGTAGATCGGTTCGGGTTTCTTTTGTTGCTGCGTTTGTTGCTGCTGCTGTTGTTGGAGTTGTAGTTGTGCGGCTTGTTGTTGCTTTAGTTGCTATAAGAGGAGTTGAAGTTCAGTTTTTACATTTATATACTGGTTTGGTAACATTTAAGGTGAGATCGCACTACGACGACGACATGTGATAAAATATTCTGTGTGAAAATGTATGGGATATACCGCACTAGAGCGGCGCAACACTACGCAGTAAAGTGGTCAAAAATGTACAAAATTTTGTCGCGCCGTTTTGCTTCCTGTCTTCGTAGTGCGATACCTTTATTGATTGTGTATTTTGGTATGATTTTTTCATTCATTTCCTTTGGACGTTAAGAGGATAGTATAAGTAGTAATATTACCTGCAACCGTACCTGCTCCATAGCATTGGCGTTGACTTTGCCATCTGCCTTGAGCGCAGCGGGCGGCACGCTCACTTGCACCGGCACTGTACGCTGCAGAGCCTAAAACAATAGATATATTCCTTGAAATCATTCCATAATAACTGTCTATATGCCTTGGTTAGATAGAAAAGGGGCGAGGTATTATATTTATATTTATTTATTTTATTTACTACTAGCTTTTGCCCTCGGCTTTGCTCGCGCCAATTTTGAGCTCTACCTACACTTATTTTAAATCCCAGTTTCAATCTTATCTACACGTTGAACTCTAAAAAATCTGTACTGTCGAATTGTGTATTGTCTGAGTTATTCGCGTCCCCCTCTCTCTCTCGTTTCTCTAGCTCTCGTCACATGCATCCCCGCCTGCATCCCTTATGTAGTTAGTTACCTTTCGCCCTAGCGTCATTTTTCCTCTGGAGAACCAGTTTGTTTTGTAACCCGTCCCCCATCCTAATCCATCCCATCCCCAAGCGCCCATCCAACTGCCCCAGCCATGTGTCATGTTCCGTGTATAAATCCTCTATATCCCCCGGTACTCCCCGTTCCTAACGTTCCTTCCTTCCTCTGACAATCATTCCTTAGTGGATGCCTACACTTTATAATAAAATAATATTATGTAATATAATAATAATATGACAGAAAGCTAGTCCGTATATATGTTACGCACAATCCTCGAAATCGCCCATTGGCCGGAAAAAAGGCACACTTCGCGGATTGGCAAATGCAAAACGCGAAATCCCCGAATTGTCCTTTCATTTCGGCCATTGAGCGTTTTACAACAACCATTTCGCGGACTGGTAAACACGAAACAGCCAATGGACCGTGCACCTTCTTTTTTTTATTATCTGAAAAAATTCTCCAAAAAATTAGGAAAATTTTTCTGTTTTTAGTTTTTTAATATCTTTATTAATGACTGAGATATTAAAGCTCAAAGTGAGCTCTTCCGCACGAAGAGAGTGGCAGACGGCCCAATATTCAATCGCTCGCAGTGACGTCATCTTTATACGCGGTGCACTACGGAGTACTAGTAAGTATGTATAGAAGTTTAAATCGCGAAAGTTGATATTTGTCAATGTACAATTTTGTGAGTTTTCCTCAGTTGATTAGGACATTGTAGGGCTGCAGCATCATCACCTGATATTATACAGGGTGTAAAAAAAGTACTAGGTTCCTTTAAACCACATGTTCTTAACGCAAACTGATAGAGGTTGCTCAGTTCATGAAATTGAACAGATTTGATCAGGAAATTATCATCGAAGTGATCATTTTTCAAAGGTAAGTAAAAAAATATTTTCACTTCCTGAAAGAATTTCCTGTTGAAAGTTGTTCAGTTTCATTGATTGAGCAACCTCTATCCCTCATGCTTGGTGTTTAATGTCCTCTTACCAGTCTGCGAAATCGTTTTTGCATGGGTTTTTGTAAAACGCTCAATGGCCGAAATGAAAGGACATTTCGGGGATTACGCGTTTTGAATTTGCCAATCCGCAAAGTGTGCCTTTGTTCCGGCCAATGGGCGATTTCGGGGATTGTGCGTAACATATATACGGACTAGCTTTCTGTCAGCGGTGTCACCCGCTGCAAAAAAAAATCCTGTGGGAATTATGTAATTTCCCGTGGTAAAAAGTAGCCTATGTTACTCAGGGTGAACGTAGCTGTCTAATGGTAAAAGAATTTTTGAAATCGGTCCAATAGTTTTTGAGTTTATTCGTTACAAACATACACTTTATTTATTTATTACACAAAATTCTAAAATACAAATTTTTCCTCTGTATAATATAAGTGTAGACAATATTGCTTCATTTTTGAAAAGCTCTTAGGCAGAATACGCCATTTCTTTTCTATGTTTTTCTTATAAGTGAGTTTAGTCTTAGTTTTGCACAGAACTTAGTTTAACCGATACATATCCGCTAACGAGCCCGATGGTGTAGTGGATAGGGCCGTTGCCTCCAGTGCAGGAGGTCGTGGTTCGAATCCTACCACGTATTAATTGTTTTTCGGTTTCCGAATTTCATATGTAGGTACGTTTATTCGGCACTTTTACGGTGAAGGTAATCGTCGTGAGGAAATATGCACACACCTACGAATAAATTCAAAAGTAGTGTGTGAAGTCAACCAATCCGTACTGGGCCTACGTAGTCGACTAAGACCTGATCACTCTATTCCAGGGCAGGCTCGTGCCCAGAGGCGGAGCCTATATAAGCTGCTGCTTTGGGATTTGAGAAGTATAACTGACCTTAGGCTTATCCTGTGTGTCACTAACGGCCATGCCAGCGAGACGATCTGCCAGCTGTTGCGTGGTTGCAGCCGCGGGCTGTCTATTGACGGGTTGCGGGTTCCGCAACGCGGGTGGTAACGTGGTCGGCAAGGCGGGCGGCTTCGGTTGCGGTTGCGGCGGCAGTTGCGGTTGTGATTGCGGTTTTGGTTTCGCGGGCGGGTGCGGTTCGGTTGGCGTTGTGGTTGGCATAGGTTTTTTCTCGGGTTGGATTTGAGGTAGTTCTTGCTCGCCCTGTTAATATTTTTTTTATGTAAAGACATTGCATTGCATATTGCCGAAAATTATGTTTTTATTTGTGATACAAAAAGTTTTACGTATTAAAAGGACTCTTTTGGGGCCTGCCGATATGGTTATTGGTGCCTCGAAACAATAATATTATTCCAACCGCTAGGACCTCTTTATAGTGCGAACATTTTTTCAAATTCACATTATGAGTTCTTCAATCGCGTCGACGGCAAGTCAAAACCCTATACAAACCATATACAAACCCTCTATATCTATAATATAGTATTTCGAACTGAGTTTTAGAATAAAGGTAAATAAAGTTTTGTCTATTAATCGAAAATCTTGTTTCTAAAATAAGTTTTAGCTATTAGATATGACAACATAACGAAATAGTAGTTTTAGTAATTTAACTAATTTACCAACACGTATCATTTATTTTGGGAATGTGTTTTTAAAAATACATGAAAATGAAAAACAAAGGTTTACCTTTTTTGTAAAACTCAGTTGGAAATACTATAGGAGCTATTTATGAAACGATCAACAAAATGAGAGTCTCAAGTTCACATTATAAGTTTTTCAATCGAGTTTACGGCAAGTCAAAATCTAGCCCATTAGCAACTCTCAAATTATGACTGAACTAGGTTTCTGTCAGCAGCTGCAAAAAAAAGGTTTCCCATGGGTATGATGTAATTTCCCGTGGTAAAAAGTAGCCTATGTTACACAGGGTGAACGTAGCTTTCTAATGGTGAAAGAATTTTTGAAATCGGTCCAGTAGTTTTTGAGTTTATTCGTTACAAACATACACACACAAAAATCCAAAAATACAAATCTTTCCTCTTTATAATATTAGTGAAAATGTAGATATGCTATGCTAGTATAAATATGAGTTACATTGGTCGACTTACATTAGTTTTACACTTCTGTTTTTTCTTGTTTAGTATGGATCGCAATCGCTCCCGCGTCTCGTTGAAATTGCGCGGCACAGGGGTCGTCAGTGGCGGCTGGAAAACAATGGATTTTCAATATCACAAGGAACAAAGATTACAGAAACATAGTACAATAAATATGGTATGATAAGCTGCATCACCTCCCGGCCCGGGGATGCTGTAAAAATCAGCTAAGGAATTCGAGGGTTTCAGTATATTGTAACTTAGGCGATGGGCTGACAACCTGTCACTACAGCAATATACAGTACATCTTAAGCAACCCTCAAAACTTGTCAGACGTGGCGGAACGACATTTGTTTGGGTCGTTGATGCTCTGCCTACCCTATTAGAGATAAAGACGTGATTTATGTATGTGTGTAAACTTTTACGGTCACATTTACAAGGTTATTTTTTATTCAACTTTTGCAGTCATATTTACAGGTTATTGGTTATTCAATCCGCAAACTGATATGAATGCTCAACAAAATTGTAAAATTGAATTGAACTTTCAAGAAAAATAAAATGGATTCTTCTCCATACAAATTGTCTGATCAGTGGTAATTTTGTATAGAGATTTAAGTTTATTTTATGATTTCTGTTTTATGACTTTTTAAGCACTCGCATTCACTCATTTTACTTATGCGAGTGACCCGGTAAATAAGTAAGATTTCTGTTTTGTTTTTCCGAACGACCCGTATAACCAACATAAACTCACCGCGTGTCCAAACACAGTGCAGTAGCAACAGGTACAAGGTTGGTCCGCGCCCGCGTCCCCCGCGTCGCCCGCGCACGCGTTGTTGCCGTTAGTGTGGCCCACTGGAAGATCACGTATTCAAATAAATTTATCACTCGTATTCTTTACTTGCAATAGGCAATACTAAGCTCAATTCTAGATGCCATCTTACTTTAAGTTTACCTGTCACTTTCAATGGAAATATGCAAATGCGCACTAAAATCTTGCGGAAAAAGCGTATATCCATAGTGTCCTCCTGTCTTTTTTAATGTTATTTTATTATTTTAAAAGTGTCACATAGATTTTAATAGACCCTATTATGCTCTAGAAACTTAAAGTAGTGTTCTTCTTAAGAGGCTTTTTACCGAGCGGTGGCGCCCTCGCTCGTTAAAAAATCATAGCTCGCAAAATATAGACATTTTCAAGAAAAAACTCTATGACTTCCTTAGATTTAGACCCATGGATTTTTTTAAAGTAATGAATTGAGGAGCAAATAGTACCGGGCAGTTACTATCGAAATTATTGCTAAAAACGGCCACTTTTGGCGGAAATTTGGATAGTAACTCCAGGGTACTATTTTCTCCTCAATTCATTACTTCTAAAAAATCCTTAGGTCTAAATCTAAGGAAGTCACAGAATTTTTCTTTGATAATGTCTATATTTTGTGAGTTATGATTTTTTAACGAGTGAGGGCGCCACCGCTCGGTAAGAGGCCTCTTAATTTAAATTGGATTAGAAATGTTTTACTCAAATAGACTTTTGTTCTTTACGTACCTTTGCATACGTGCTGCTGATGCGTAGTGTTCTCACACTTGGCGGGTTTGGCAAGCTTGGCGACCGGCTTGGCGGGCAGCTTGGCGTCCTTCTTCTTGTCCTCCCCGTTCTTCTTGCCTTCCATATCGTAGCACTGCTTCACTATATCCCCTAAGCACACCGAGTTACTGTCCGTGTCTTTGCAAGTATTGCAGATACAGTCGTTCGTCCATTTGCAGTCGGTTTTGGGCGTATCACAGGCCTCGCTTTCCGATTTAGACTGACCATTTCTCATCATGTTTCTAAACGCAACAGCGTTCAAAGTCTGCTTAGCGTTTCTAAGGGCCTGTGCGGAATATTTTGCTAGAAGTTCCGGGTTTTGCGAACCGATGACAGATAAGTTAGCTTTTTCTTTATCTTTGTCTTTCGCATCAGATTCGGTATCGTCAGATTTGGTCTGATTGATTTTTAGAGTCTCCTCGATATCTTCGTCTAACAGTTTAGCATCGATACTAGAGCATATTGATATGACGTGTTTCTTATAAGTCTCTGGGACTGGTAATCCTTGCGTTATATAAGATTTGATTGTATAGAAACTGTCTAATAAACACTTCTCGCCTTTAGAGGTGAGTATTGCTTCACATTTTGCTAGTAGCGCGTCGTTTTTCGATTTCTTGTTGTCATCCTTTTCTTCTTTAGGTACTTCTTTGACTTCCTTTTCGGGATCAGTTTTCTTCGGTGGTTCAGTTTTCTTAACGATTCTAACATTAGCTTTACCAATGATCTTGCTAAGGCCTTTAGCGGCTAAGATTTCAGCTTCGCTCGCGTTTTGAGTTTGAACATTTTTCGGAGGCGGATTCACTTTAGAGAATGCGTTTTTTAGCTTGTCCTCTAACTGTTCAAGTCTATACAACATCACTAACCATTCGTCGCCGGTCAAAGCTTTCTTCGGTAAACTCTCCATGTACAATCGATTCATTTCTCTCAGTCTCTCTATGAAATAATCTTTTTTATTTTCTTTATTCATAGTATTAAAGTCTGGCACGTTTTCGGTTTTTTTAATAGGCAACCCTGTTAGTTCTTGGATGACATTTGCTGCTATTTCAGGGTCTAGTAATATCCAACCGGCTAGCTGCTGCGATTCAGCACACCGTCTAATAACATCCATGTATTTAAACTTTAGGCTTTTCACAGAAGATTTCTTATCCTGAGACATTTTAGACAGTTTCATGATGAGTAAATCGAAGGTATTACCCGCAGAAGTACTGAGTAATTTAGTTATTTGTTTCAAGGATTCTTTTGACGCTGCACAACTTTCGCCGTCAGAGTCTTTACCGTCTTTGTTGTTACGTAATCCATCGATCTTTTCAATGATCTTATCACTATCGAACACGCATTGTTTGCCGGCTAGATCTTGAATGTAACTATAGAACTTATCTAGCATAGCTTCCATTTCGTTATCGAGTAATTCCACTGGTATACTCTTGAATTTCGTCGCTACATAATGTTTCCAGGAATTGAAACGAGATTTTACCAGCTCTCGTAACTCGTCCATTGATAACGCATCTTTCACTGAATTATCGAATAGTGTCGACGCTTTAGAATACATTTCCGAATTGATACTGTTCTTAGGAAGCGAGAACAAGTCTTTGTCCTCCTCTAAACACTTAGCTAATTCTGGGCTCTTATTCTGCTTGAGATATTCAAAAACTTTATTGATAACGACCTGGGCGGATATAGAAAACAGTAAATCTTTAAAGTCTTGTTTGTTATTAGACTTATTTTTCATAAGATTTTGCAGTTCGTTTTCATCTTTGAGCAGTTCCGATATATCTTTGCTGTCGAGCTCAAAGGTCATGGTACCGATTATATCACTATTGTCTATGTTATTCTTAATCTTACGGCTAGTCTTACGTTTGGCAGTGTTCTTAGTGACTTTAATGCTATCCCTAGACTTACTTAGTTTCAATTCGCGTATTTGTTTTAGTGTTTCTGGTGTGAGTTGTGCTTCATTGTTAACATCGGGTAGGCTGTTCATAATGGACGCAAATTCTGGGAGTTCGAAAGAGGCGTTCGCGAATTCGGTCAATTTGGATGCGATTTCGGGCATATTTGCTAGTATTTGAGGCATGTTTTCGACGAGTTCGGCTAGTTTGGTGTTGGTTGTCAAATCTATCGGTTCGTCCGAATCTATCTTATCAAGAAACTCTGCGTTTTTGTCTAAGCTCATCATCACTTCGCATATTTGCTCTAATGACAATGGACCGTCATTATCGTCTTTCTCGTCCTTATCTTTACCGCTATTGTACGAATTGATTATATTCTGGCACTCCTCCATAGCTTTCTTGATTTCTATACCGAAGGAAACATACTTATAGATATTAGGATCTTTGCCGGTCTCGACTATTAGTTCGGCGTTTTCGTTTTCGGCTAATTTCAAGTCATTGTCGCCTTCTTCTTTCATATCTTTGAATAGAATCGGCATGCAAGCATTGAGAGGGACGTTCAGAACTTCGGGAGAGATCTGCGAAGGTTCGTGCATGTCTAATCTGGCCAGTTTCTCGTGAGTTTCGCACGCCCCTCTGGATATGAGCTTAGCTGTCAGTAATCTCTGACTGGGTTTAGGCGCAGTGTACACAGGCATCGGTTCGGACGAAGTCGGCGACATTTCTTGCAAAGGCGGACTTACCGAGTCAGGATACTTAATAACTTCTTCGTCTTTTTTATCGTTCTCAGCGTTGCTCAATGCGAAGTTAGCGAACTTGGCTACACAGTCCTTCATGTCTTTACATAGCTCCGTCTCTCTCTCTCCAACGACGGTGTCGTCGCTGATGTTGCCGTCTCGCTCTAGCGGGAAGGCCTCGGGCGGCTCCGCCTCGGATCGTATCTCGTCGTCTTTATCTTTTAGTTCGGTGAGGAGGCGCGTCGTGGCCGCCGGCGCTTTGTGTTTCAACATCTGTATCAAAATGAAAGTTTGATATTAGTAAGACAAAGTGACTGCCTCCGTGGTCTAGCGGTCTAAGCAATGGGCTCCCGATCCGGAGGACCTGGGTTCGATTCCCACACAAAGTTGATGTTTATCACTTAGTGTTTTTTCCCCAGTTTGGTTAGGACACTGCAGGCTGAATGACCTCATTGTCCGAAAAAAATGAAGGATTCCGTACTTCGGAGGGCACGTTAAGCCGTCAGTCCCGGTAGCTGTCTTTGATAGTGGTTATTACACAAACCAAACCATTTAAACCATTTAAACCATTTATTTTGCCACACAAAAGTTACAATTTTACATAAATTTTTGTTACATTTTTAACTTATTAGCTATCCTAAAGGTAGGTTAGGTACACATAATTTTTAATGTTAGTATAGGTACTAAAAGATATGATCACCTAAATACAAAGTTTTAGTTACAGACAATTACGTATATAAGCAGATGGAATTATAAAAATTATAAATGTGTGGCGAGGGGCAAGGCTCAGTGTACGCTGGCAACTAGGGTTGCGCAGCACTGGTTTTCAGCTTGTCCCTCTCACATGAGAGAAAAATCAGTATTACTGGCACTGATGTCGTTTATTAATCGTTTAAAATTAAGAAATAATATGAAGTAAATTGAAATAACAACTGTAGGAATACTTTATTAACTAAAGTTAGACAGTAGGTAGCTAACTGGGATTATAAAGCCCTTGAAATAAAGTAAGTAGGTATACACTAGAATCACAAGTAAACAATCATGTCATCTCAAGTTTAACTTAACACATATAAAATTAAATTCCAGTAGTTACATAAAAGTGGACCCTGGGGTAACCATGTCAGAGGCCTATAGATGTGATGTGCTATTAGGCGGTTTAAAAAAACTCCCAGGGTTCATCGGGTCGATCGATTGGTAAAACCCACACGACAGAAGAAGGAGTATAATGTCCGTACCTGTAGTATTTTGTGTGGTTTGGTGATCTTGCGTTTGTTGGTGGTGTTCAGTCGCGGTATTTTGGGCGAGCCGTTGCGTGGCGCGCGCCGCGGCAGCTCCTCCGCTACCGTCACGTTGGGTTCCGGCAAACTAGTCACACAAATATACACTTCAAATTATGGTCCGTCCAATGTAACTCGAAAATTTTGACATTACATAATACCGGGTGTAAGGGACAGCTTCCCGCAAACTGACAGAGGTTGCTCAGTCAACGAAACTGAACAACTTCCACCCTTTCAGGAAATGATTTTTTTTTTCATACTTTCTTTTCCAAGTCTGGTCGAGGTGGTAATTTTGTATGGGAAAGTCAAAAACTTTTTCATTTCTTGAAAAAAGTTCTGGCGTAAATTGTTCAGTTTCGTTGGTTGAGCAACCCCTATTAGTTTGCGGGAAGCTGTCCCTTACACACCGTATAAAAAATATGAACTTTATTTTATTGTCCAAAAATCATATAAACAGCCAACAAGATGATAAACCTACCTCTCTCGCTCCTGTCTGAGTTGGTCCTCCAGCCACATGCGCAGTCGGTGGTAGTACAGCTGTTGGTCACGCATATGCATCACCTTGCGACGGACCTACGGAAGCAAACAAACAACTTGGAGTTTTTCTTCCTAAGTTGACAACGTCACAACTCTAAATTAACATCGTCATCATCATCACGCTAGACTGGGAGCGATAAAAAACAAAGAATGTTCCATCTGTCCTTTTTCCCGGACATGCTGTGGAAGTCAGCAAAAGGGATTCAAGGGTTACAATTACAACGTATTGTAACTTAGGTGATTGACTGATAACTTCTCATACATTAGAATCTTAAGTTGCCCTAATATTTGTCAGACGCGGCGAAACGGATTTTTTAATAGGCGTTGTACGCTCTGCCTACCCCGTAAGGGATAAAGGCGTGACTTTATGTATGTATCATCGTCATCAATGAGTGCTAAGACTGAACTAAACTATACATACCTCTCTGAACCTCTGCAAGTGGTATTCAGGGCATAGAGCTCTCGCGGGTTGTAGCGGGGCGGGGGGCGGGGAACCGGGCGGGGGAGGGGCGGGCGCGCGACCACCTACCAACTGCATGCACACCTGTGTAATTTAAATTAGAAATAATAAAGTAGGGAAATCAGCAGTACATTTTGTGACTGTTAAAGTACAGTAAACTGTTCAAAAACGTCAGCGTAATATTAACAGGATTCGCGGAGATTTATCTAATGATTATTGTGTAATATTCAGAAATCACACAATCAAATTACACAATAATCGTTAGATAAAACTCCACGAATCCTGTTAATATTATAAAAATATCCATTGCGGCAGAATATAGGATCGCGTTACACCGGATGGTCATTACGAATACACTTGTATGCAATTCGGTCTAGCTCCTGCTACATACTTACGGTAGACAGTTTTTTCTGCTTTCGGTAGACCTGCAGCTGCCTTCGATGCACTTCGGGCAGGCGTCGGTACATTGCCATTAGCTTGCGGTCCACTTCGGAGAGGCCCATGTCCACTCGTTTCCTGGGTAAAAATATTGAGAAATTGGTGGTTAATAATGATGGTCTGGATTTGGACTACGGGAGTGTTGATATTATGAGAATTAGCATTCCCGAGTTGCCTAAGGTTTTTTTTCGAATTTTGAAATTGCTTTTCTTATAAAGAATTTATTTTCTTGCAATTTTCTCGAAATTTTGCTTGCTAATAAAGAATTTCTATTTCTATTACCTGGCTTCGTGGTCGTTCCTATTAGCGGGCGCGGGCCAGTCATCGCAGTGTTTTAGCACGCGGTCCATGAGGCGTTCGATGGACGCAATTGAGCGCATTAGGTGCCGCACCGTCCGGCATAGCTCTCCGGGCGCCGCTTCACCTTCCGAACCACCTGGGAATGAAACCAATAGGTTTATAACTTCGTGTAGTCTGGAACATCTAAATAGGGTAAAGCAAGTTTAAAAACGAAAACCGTAAAACTCTACACCTTTCCCCAAGAATCATAAATTGGAATATAAAAAAGAAATTTGATCCTTCCATAGAAAAAGATGTCAGTTACTCGAGATTTTGTATGGCACAGATTTGCGTTCTATGTCGCTTAGGGAAAGTTGTTCAGTTTCATGAGTAGGCTCAAGCTCATACTCTAAAATATAGTCGGCGTTTTTTTTTACGCTTTATATCTGATGGAAAAGTGGTTCTTTTGTGGCATTTCAGGGATATTTTTTAGCATTTGCAAGAATGCTTGAAGCAGTATCTTTTTCGATACTACTTGTTAGTCTATCAGCTTGCCATAAGCATATACAAATTTAGATAGTTACCTGACTCGACCGCAGCGGCAGCGGCCAGCAATAGTTCCGACGCAGAATCCAGGGACGAGGACGTGGAGAGACCGAGAGATGCCGTGCCAGAGTTCGCGTCAGAGTCCGATACTGCAAATATAATGAACATTTTGTCTTACAATGAAGCTTAGAATTTAAGAAAACAAACAATATTAATTTTGAATTCTCCAATAGAAATAATATCAAATTTTGTGTGTTGCCACGGGTGTTGCAGGCAGTTGTGAGGCAGTTTTCTAAGATACTTACAGTCGTCGGATTCGTCGGCCGGGTGCCCCCCCTCCAACGGTGCCGCAACCCCCCCGCCGGCTTCGCCCTCGCCCAGACCCATCGCGCCAAAGAACGAGATCCTGCTACAGAGGGAATTTTATTTTAATATCATTAGTTTACAACTATAAATATTCAACGAATATTATCAACTTTCAGCAGAAAGTACTTTCAGGAAATGACTTCGACTTCCTCATCTCGATCAGACTATTTTAAAATAATTTCTTTGTGAAAATAAACAACTTTTTCGTTGATTGAGCAACCTCTATCAGTTTGCGGGAAGTTGTCCCTAACACCCTCGTTGCCATATCAAAAGAGGTATTTTACAATATACAAGGCTGAGCCACAGAATCAATATAGTACTACATACAGAATGGCCACTCTCCGCTCCTCACCCGATCTAGTTACCTCACCCCGCCCGCACTGAAACGTCATGCGCGAGGTCACGTGACGTGTGCTCTCGCGTCCTCGAGTTGAGGGATTGTGAGGCAGTGAGGTATAAACTTTTAAACTATTACAATGGCCCCGACTAGTGAAAAGACTTGCCATAATTTTTTCATACATTTTTGCTTCACCGGCTGTAAAAATTACCAAAAAAAAAAACTACTTAATCGATATATAATTACGCACCGCATCTTTATCGTCACTATATATTTATTGTTTAAACCTTTTTTGAAACTTTTAAAAGAAAAGAAAATATTTTTTATACTACACCTATTCGGAAAGTATAGTTCTTACTTGAAAAAAGGGAAGAAAGTACGTAAATCCAAGCGAACGAATATGCGGGCGGCAAAAATATATGGGATTTACTTTCTCCCCTAGGGGAGAAAGTATTTTCTCCCTCCTTTATTTTTTTTTAAATTCATAATTCAAAACTAGAAACAGGCGGATGCCAAAACACAAAAAGTTTGTATCTCGAAGCCCACAAAATGATACTGGCCACTTACATTTTTTGGCAGTATGTGCTTAGCTTCATTTGCCTCTTATATTTTTAAGTAAAAAATATGGTAAAATCAACATGTCCGCGCGAATTCTTTTTCGTTCTTTGATTTATTTGACTTATTCAATGTAAATAAGGTTTTTAGTGTTTTCGATGTAATGTGTAATTGTATTTATTATGTGTTTTGTTTGTTTGTGTTCTGTTCGAATGGATGATGACACTTCAAATGTCTTAAAAATATCTTCTCATGTAAGTGATATCATTCTTTATCTTACAAGGATTTTTAATTATATTTTCCTCATAGGTGTAGTATAAAGAACTATGTATAACTCGGAAGAACATGCGATTGCCAACTCGTGTATATTGAGGCCCGAAGCGACACCCTCGTGGGTATAGGTCATGTTCTCCCCTCGATAAACAATATACTATTACTTAATCCTTTAGCATTTATTCTAACAAGTTATGAAGATGAGAGTAGATTAATCCATTTCATAATTTACTTACAGCAAAAAAAAGAACATTGGGTTTTGCCCCAACTTGTAGTAAACAATCAAGATACCTGAGCAGCTGCTTGCGTTGAGTAGCACAGAGCGTTCTAGGCGTTAGACAGTCGCAGCGATGCTCGTAACCGGCCCACGCACCCACTGCGAAGCAGAAAAAAAATACAATTATTAATTATCTCAATACCCTAAGATTGTCAATCAACAAACACGAAAGTTCCCTAAAATTTAAAAAACAAAAAGGTCCCACAAAATTTCTGTCGTGCGGCTTGTCGGCGCGCATGCGTGCCAGGCGGCAGGCGGCGGGGCGGCGCTGGTGCGGGGCCACGTATGCGGACAGGCGCCGGGTGCTACCACTACCACCTGCTACTACTGTACTCACTGTCGTGCGGCTTGTCGGCGCGCATGCGTGCCAGGCGGCAGGCGGCGGGGCGGCGCTGGTGCGGGGCCACGTATGCGGACAGGCGCCGGGTGCTACCACTACCACCTGCTACTACTGTACTCACTGTCGTGCGGCTTGTCGGCGCGCATGCGTGCCAGGCGGCAGGCGGCGGGGCGGCGCTGGTGCGGGGCCACGTATGCGGACAGGCGCTGCGTGCACGCGCACGCCCACGCGGCGTTCGCACGCCCGCCCGTCGGACACGGGATTACGTCCACCTAGAACAAATTGTAGCTTTGATTTTACTACTTCACTGCAACCGTTCCATGTGAACAGAACCATAAAAAAATTATTCACATATCACAAAAAGATCTAATTTTGTCATTCAATAATCACAAAAAATACTTAAGTTTGTCATACAACTATCGCAAAAATTTCAATCACAAGAAATACCTTAGTTTGTCATACAACAATCACAAAAATCCTCATCACAAAAAATAACTAAGCTTATTATACAACATTCACGGAAATCCCAATCACAAAAATACTTATTTTGGAAAGAAAATCGAAAAGCTTACCTTGAAAGAGATAGTAGAAGCAGCCTTGAAGTTCTCTAGGATTCTGCAAAACCTTTCTACTGCATATCTAAAACAAAAAACATGATTTTGATTATAATGTATCAATATCTTTAAAAAGGAGCTTAAAAAAATTGGCCAAGAGCGTGTCGGACACGCCCATATGTAGGGTTCCGTAGCCTTATATTATGTTTACTTATAACAACATAATTATCTTCAAAATTTGATTTCAAGCTTAAACAAAGCTGTACAAGGATCATTTCACCTTTACAGATAAAGTAGTTTTTGTTAAAAAAATGTTTTCCTAAATATTTCGCTACACTTTTCGTTATAGTTTTCATTACAACTACAACTAAAGAGATATATTCCGTATCTTTTTCATATTTTTGCATTTATAGTTTTGAAGATATGACTGGATTAAATTTGTGACAAATACTGCAACTTTGAATGCAAATATCTTGAGACAGAAATTTTTCAGACTAATTTTTAAAGAAACCTCAATTTTATTTAAAAAGACCTGTCTAACGATACCCCACTCAAAATACTACAAAAAAAAAAATTATTTTTGAATTGTTTTTTTTTATATATATTTTTAGATTTGCGTCATTATATTATAATCTATCTTCAAACCAAATTTCATGTTAATAGATGAAAAACTGAAGTTTTCACAAGGGCGGCATACAGACGGACAGACAGACAGACATGGCGAAATGATAAGGGTTCCTAGTTGAATACGGAACCCTAAAAATAAACAAATTAGCATTTCAAAATACAAACAAATTAGTATTTTGCCAACTGTCTCATAATAGGTTCGAATCCTGCCGAGGATCGTGGCCCGAGTCGAATTTATTATTTTCTTTCTTTCATATTTATATGTCTCATAATGATATTGATATCAACTTGGAAATGGTTCTCTGGAGGTTTTATATATCCTTATATTTTTTATAAGGGACAGCGTACCGCAAACTGATACGGGTTGCTCAGTCAACGAAACTGAACAACTTTCACCAAGTTTTTTTTGTTTTCTCTTACAATGTTATTAATTTTTTCATACTCACTCTCTCTCTAGTGGTGCATCAATTGGCCGACACTCGCAGCCGCTGTGCACTATCTGTCGCGCAGTCTCACTGCTCTCCGCTAATGCGCACAGTTGCGCGTGCACTATCGCTGTACCTGCGAAAAATATACATATATACATAACGTCACGCCAATCTCGGAGGGGTAGGCAGAGATCACATCCTTCCACTTGCTACGATCCTTGCAAACTTCTTTTGCTTCATCTACATTCATCAATAGTTTTGTAACGATGCGTTACAAAACCTCATTTTTCAGACCTCAAATTCATTACTGGCCACCATGCACCCAATTCAAATTCAGAATCACATTTTTCTCATCTTATGTCACCATTTTTTGATCATTGTTTTTTGAAGCTTCGCCGACGAAACACCTTTTTTTTATCAATTTATAACAACATTTTCATTAACTGTGCCTCCTACTTTATAAACTTCTTTCATTTCTTTTCCTCCCTACCCATTTGTATATATTTTGTGAAGCGCTGGGCATAGGGAAAACCCAGGGCCTCACAGTTTCATGCACGCTCGTCGGTTTAGGGTACTCCTGACCTGACCTTTCTCTAAGACGTCCCCGATTTCATCGCGGTACGTTCGTCGAGGTCTTCCCCTTCCAACGTTCCCACTCACATTCGCCATGTATATCTGTTTAGTTAATCTGCTTTCGTCTATCCTCTTAACATGACTAAACCACCTAAGCATGCCTTTTTCTATACCAGTCACTAAATCCTCTTTCACACCACCACAACGTTCCCTTATCACGCTATTTCTTATTCTGTCACTCAGTTTCACACCGATCATACTTCTTAACGCTCTCATTTCTACCGCATTTATTCTACTTTCATGTCTTTTCTGCTATACCCAACTTTCACTACCATACATAGTTGTTGGGACTAACACTCCTCTATGCACAGCCAAACGAGCCTTGTTGGACACCTTCTGACTGTTCGTTAAGGTGTGCAACGCCCCATTCACCATGTTACCAGCATTCACTCTCCTTTCAATATCACTATCACACTTTCCATCTGCTGTAAACAAAGACCCCAAATATACAAACTCTTTCACTTGCTCCTCTTTTTCATCTCCTATCAGAATGTTACACTCTATTTCTTCTATCCTCTTTCTCAAAAACCATTGATTTAGTTTTTTTTTTCTTAGGGAAGCTAACAGCTACAACAAATTAATAACTGGATAACAAAAAGAAGTCAATTATATGTTTCCACAAATAGCAAACAAACTTATATTTAAGAAAAAAAAAAGTTTCACTAACGTTCACGTTCATTCCTTTCTTTTTCAAAGCTTCATGCATACAATTTACCATCTCTTGTAACTCTTCAGCCGTGGATGCAAGTATAACTTTGTCGTCAGCGTAGAAAAGACATTTGACGAGTAACTCATTCATTCTTAAACCACATTCATTCTCTTTAAAATCTATCAACTATCCATGAATAAGTTAAACATCCATGGAGACGTTACACATCCTTGTCTAACACCTTTCTCTATGTTAAACAATTCTGTGTACGCCCCGTTAATGACACAAGGATTATAATTATAAGGTATCCTTATATAAGGATTGCAGTGCTCGTATCAAAATACTGCTCACCCCATGCATGGACAGCGCCGACCATAATTCATTCCTCACCACTCTATCATAGGCCTTTTCTAAGTTTACAAACGCGCAATAAACATTTTGACTTTTAGTCAAATATTTTTCGGTTATGCACCGTAAAGAAAAGACCTGATCCGTACATCCCATCCCCTTACGAAATCCTGCTTGCGCATCCCATATTTTTTCATCAGTTTCTGAACAATAAAACATAGACAGTATCTGCCCTACGCGACGGAGAGCGCAGCGAGTGTGAACACCGCCTAAAACCACGTCCAGTAACAATCTTTAAATTACATTATATCAAAGACATAATTATACAATCAACTTAGGCTGAGTGATGTAAGAACCACTGAGCTTATGTATGGAGCACACATCATCCAAGCACTTTATGTCCCATTTAATATGTGTGCATGCACCCATATTCATACTAGTGGTCTGACTCGATTTCTTAATAAAAAGGAGGTAAAAAGTTAAAAACATGCCGAACTTGGTATTAATATAAAAATAATAAGTTTTCATTAGTAATTACTATAGATCGGAATCCGCGGGGCCACCGTTATCAAAATTATGGATATGCCCGCGGATCCGAAAGTTGCGACTGCTTGCGTGATTAAAAAAAAAATTTTCTTACGTTTAGATGTGAATATTTTATGTCCAATTAAAAGTTTAGTTACAGCCTATAAGTAAAATTATCATTTCTAAAATTTATTCATGTCTAAAAGTAAGATTAAATATTTTTTGAATGACGCAAGCAGTCGCAACTGGATCCGCGGGCATATACATACTTTTGGTAACGGTGTCCCCGCGGATTCCGATCTATAGTAATTACCTAAATATAAACGCATTAAAATTAACTACGGACGATATTCGTGCAGACGCCTTAATTAATTTTGGGGACATGTCGTATGTTCGAGATGGCTGTTCCATATACGCTAGTATAATAGTAGTTCAGTGGTAAGAACTGAGCGAGACGCTTAAAATTACACCGAATTAAAATTAAAAAATATATACAGTTATTTACATTAACACGTAAGTTAGAAAGTTCGGCCAGACACTTCTCCATCGGTTTGTAAAAGGCATTCGGTTATTAAATGTTTTAAAGAGAATGTAGGAACGGGAATATAACAACCAATTTGCTCCAGGCCCGTCTCATAACTTTAGATTGGCGCAGGGGAGCAGGGAATAAAACACCTTATTTACGACTACATCTTCTATAATGATGATACTCTTCTCCTAGAACTCTAACTTACAACTAACTTACTACTAGCTTTGATACTAACTTAAAGAGTGCGTCACTTAACATATCTACGGTTTTACGCGGGAATCGTAACGAATCGCTGCAGGTCGGATTTTCTGGCTTTCTAATTTAGTTTTTCGCGGCTATTATTGTGATAGTGTAGTGGGATTAGCATAATAATGTGCCGGTTGTGAAAGACCATGTGGTGAAAGTGAGAAATGAAGTACCGCAATCCTGTATGGTTCGAATCGAAGCTCCCACGTAAAACTTCATAAAGCATTGGATTGTGGGTACCACACTCGCAATCTAATGAGTTCTAGGTTAAGCTAGGTTAGTGTAGGTTAGATTAGACCCGAGAGGGAATGCTGTAGAATTCTACACTCGACACTGGCAGAAGTGTCCCCAAATCTGGGTTGACGATTGCCAAACACAAAAAAAAAACATCTCTACGAGATAGATAAATTAAATACCAGTAGGTAACGCTCTCAGGGAGCTGGAGGGAGAGCTTATCTCGCTAACGTGTCGATTGTTGATGTTACCATATCACACCCGTATACATATACATACATATAGGCACGCCTTTATCCCTAATGGAATAGGCAGAGCGTCAAAAACCCAAACAAAGGTCGTTCCGCCACATCTGACAAATTTTGAGGGTTGTTTAAGATAGATCTGTATATTGCTGTAGTGACAGGTTGCCGGTTGTTAATTTACAATATACTTAGTTGGTTTTTACAGCATGCCTGGGAAGAGATGCTGGCACATTCTATGTTTATCTATCGCTCCCAGTCCAGCATGAAAGAACGTTATTATTGTTTAGTTAATCATACCTTCCTCGCTGAACTGTATCCGCCGTAGTCTGGCCAGGTCCCAGCTCTCGTAGTCGGGCTCGCGCTGCTCGGGCTGCAGGTTCAGTGCCCGGACTATGCCCACAGCTGTCTCCAGCTGACCGCCTGTGTATTTTTAAAAATCATTTTAGTTTCATATCAAACATAGATAAAATAAGTAAGCTAAGCAGCAACCATATAAAAAAAAAAGATCAAAAATTTCGTCGTATCAATAGTTCGATCGGCAATCCAAGAACGCCGAATCTTTCATCAAACAGAGACAAAAAAGTTTTTATCTGGAGGGATATATTGCTACTATACAGGGTGTTCAAAAATGGCTGACCATATTTTTGGGTGTGATTCTACCCATGAAACTGAACAACTTTCCTTAAGGAACATAGGTCGAAATAGACTCGAGCCGCTGACACCATTTGTATGGGAAAATTTCTTTTTCATATATCGACCGATGCTCGTTGGGGAAATTGGTTCAGTTTCATCGGTAGAATCACACCCTTAAATATGGTCAGCTATTTTTTTAACTCTCTGTATAAAAAATAAGTGATCAAAAATTTTGCCTGTATCACAATCATAATAATATATGAACACGGAAACAAATCCTGCCTGCATCGAGAACTTCTCTCATAATTCGACTGGCAGCTCGTTATATCCTCAAGGGCTAGAGGCGTGACTATACACACAATGCTGACGTATGTATGACTGTTAGAGACCGACCACAAGATCATTGTATAACTTTTTTTAAATCGTAGATCGTAGCAATATGGGAGGGTGGATTGAATGGAAGGGTGCGGCTTCCATTAAATGATTATGAATTTAATGAAAATACTTCTAATAAAAAAATACTCAATCTTATAACCCGACACAAAAAAGTAGACTAAAAAGGGGGGGAGGCACTTTTATTCGCCCAGGCGGTTCTAATGGAAGAACACATGGGAAATTATAAAAAATAAACCACATGCCTAAAAAAAGAGCTGCCGTTTGGCGACTGGTGTTCTCGTGTCCGAAATTTAAAAATACGACATCTATTAAAATCAGTACAACATTGCTGGACAGTTTTGATGTTCGAAATTTAAACGACAACAATGAAATCTGGTAAAACAATATTAGACAGTTTTTTTTTATTTGAGAATCCGTCATCGTCAAACATTGCGTATTGTGGTTTCGTATGAAATACGACTACTTCCATGCATGTTTGAGAATGTTTTTTTTTTTTTACGTACCACTCGCTAGTGCGTGCACGGCGCGGCGTACACACGCTGCCACGGCGCACGCGCACGCGCACAAGCACACGCACACGCGGCAGTGGCAGCCGAACCGCGCCAGCCACACCCACTCCTCCGTCACCATGTCCACGCTCCTGCAAGGAAGGATATAAACGTTACAAATATAAATACAGGGTGTTAAAGAAATACCTGACCATATTTTAGGGTGTGATTATACCCATGAAACTGAACAACTTTCCCCAAAAAACATAGGTCGAAATACGAAAAAAAATACGGGTTGCACTCCGGGAGTGCCGGCAGAAGTGAAAACTTGAACATTAACGGTAGACTCGATCGAAACCTTACCTGAATAATAAAAGAGTAAAAAAATTATTCTACTGTTTGGAAACAGACAACTTTCGCAACAGAATGTGTAGGGATGCAAAGCGTCGCTATATTCACTCTTCCTTAAAAAACCTTTCACAGGCTTTAACTTGGAAGTTTTTAAAGTCACTAGGCATTGGCAAGGCCATGGATACCCTTAATGGTTCCATGGATTTGAATGCTCTCAACACTCACTTTTCCACTCCTCCTGTAATTCTTGATAATCTTACGAAGTCTTCTTCCCTTCCTTATCTATCTAACCTTGACCTGCCTGACTGTATTCCTTTCTCATTTCAACCGGTCACTGTAGACAACGTTAAGAAAATCATCCTCTCCATTTCCACAAAGGCAGTGGAAAATGATGAGTTAAGCCTTAATATGCTCATTCCCATATTGGTTGATATTTTGCCCGTTATCACTCACATTGTAAACTTTTCACTAACGCCAAATGTCTTCCCTACTGCTTGGAAAAAAGCGTTTGTCCCACTGCCTAAAACCTCCACTCCTACCTCCCTTTCTCAGTACCGTCCTATATCCATCCTTCCCATTCTTTCAAAAGTTCTTGAAAGTGTGGTCCATCATCAGTTGTATTCCTTCCTTAATTCTAATCATCTCCTATGTCTATTTCAATCCGGTTTCCGTCCTTCTCACAGCACAGTTAGTGCATTGCTGAATGTTACTGATGATATCCGTCATGCAATGGATAATACCAAACTTACCATTGTCGTTCTATTAGACTTCAGCAATGCATTTAACTCTGTTGACTTTGATATCCTTCTTGGTCCCCTCCGCTCTCTTAATGTTGCTCCTGCTGTGATCGAATGGTTCCACTCTTATCTTCATGGGCGCCAGCAGTGTGTGAAGACCGACGATGCATCATCGGACTGGTCAAACTTATCTGCTGGTGTACCGCAAGGCGGCGTTCTTTCTCCTCTTCTATTCTCAATTTTTATTAACAACATTACAAAAGTCATTTCTTCTCCCTACCATGTATGCAGATGATTTACAAATTTATAGACATTTTTCTGTGACTGACATAAGTGAGGCAATTGATGCTGTTAATGCAGATCTTGCTGCTGTGCAGGAATGGGCAAGGAGGTTTGGGCTACTTGTAAACCCCAACAAATCTCAGGCAATGATTGTCGGTAGCAGCAGGCACATCCTCACCGTCCTGTACAAAATCCTTAATGGCCCTTCCTCTCCTGAATATCTTCGCTCCCGATTCCGATTATTACCCCCTGATCCGCGATCCAGGCGCCCCTGCATCACAAAGATGTTGGAGTGTCCTGGATCTAATACAAAATTCTTTTTTAATTCTTTCACTGTTAGAGCCATCCAACTTTGGAATAAATTACCTAAAACTCTTCAAGAGTGTCCCTCAAGTTTCACCTTTAAGAAGAGACTGAAAGAGCATTTCATGAACACTCCATGATATTTATTTATATATTTATATTTTTTTATCATATCTATCTATCTACCATTTATTAATTTATTTATATAATATGTATTAGTCTATTTTAATAAATTATACGTGTATTAGTATTACTATAATTAACGTTATTTCATTTATTATATCTGTTCCCGTAAAATTCCCTTCTTTCATCCCCATTAGGTTGGCTGGAAGAGACCTCTTATAGGGATAAGCTCGCCTATTGTTTTGATTTTAAGTTTAATTGCATGTTTAATTCTTAAAACAATAAAGAATATATATAACTTAATAGTGCTATTACAAACATAAACTTACATGTTTGTCCCAATAAGCGTGTACATGAGGGCCGGTATTTCGCACCAGGAATAAAACACGCTCAGAAGCCATTCCACAACACTGACCGCTCATAGCTTACTAAGAAATATGATATCAGAAGTGGGATTTAAAGGCATGATATCCCACTTCCACCCATGTTAGCTCAAATAGAGAAAATGTGGAATAACTCACATATTGGTCCCAATAAGTGTGTACACGAGGGCCGATATTTCGCACCAGGAAAGAAACACTGTCAATAGTGGAATATGAGAACCTGGAATCCCACTTCTGACACCCCAATTTCATACCTTTAAAATGAGAAATGGTGCTATGACAAACATTAACTTACATGTTGGTCCCAATAAGCGTGTACATGAGGGCTGATATTTCGCACCAGGAGTGGAACACGCCCAGAAGCCATTCCTCGACGGGCTCGAACGCCGGCTCTTCGTGCGACTCCGAGCAGGCGAGGCGCTCTGATTCTGGATACAAATGAAAAGGTTAGGATAAGATAGATTTTTGGTACAGTTGTTTTATCTCTCATTGTTTTATCACTGTAGCCGTACTTGTGGTTGTGCGTACAGACTTGCGCCTTTGTGACTACTTGTTTACTATGCAGAGTCAACGCACACAAAGGTAATGTGCAGGTACATTTACGCACATAAATATGACTAAGCTGCAGTGGTATAAAACATGTGTATAGTTCCCAACAAAAAGCTTGAGTAATGACCATGGCTCGGCTAATGGGTGCAAAGAAAATAAATAAAGGGGTGAAAAGGGGGATAAAAGTTTGTTTTCATACAAATTTTATGAAATTACACTTTTTTTTCCTTTTTACCTCTTTGGGTACGGAATTTTCAAATAAGCTAAAACACGTGTCTAATATTTTTTTTATTATTAGCCTAAACACAAAATTGTTAGACCCTAACTTCAAAATTGACAGAGTTCCATACAAACTTCAGTCCCCTGTTTGACCCCCTTAGGGGTGAAAAATCCAATAATCCTTTGATACTGGAAGGTTGTGTTATAAAAGAAACCTGCTGTTCAAATTTCATGATTTTATCTTTAGTAGTTTAGGTTCTGCGTTGATGAGTCTATTAATAACTCGGTCAATAAGAAAATTCATTTGAGATTATTGTTCATTTTTCTTTCAACATATCTTTTTAAGTATTGGTCCTAGAAAAAAATATTGTATCACGATTTTGTACAGAATTTCATAAGCTTTTTTTTAGCCATAGCAAGTTTTCTCCTAAAACGCTTCATTTTCGATATTATAAGCGAAAACGTAGAAATGGGACCTAATTGGCTACTTTCCAACTAGTCAAATCAGCAACTTTTAATGAAATGTCAAAAACGCTTTTTTGTATGAAAATAGTAAATTATGACGTCACATAAATATTGACTAATCAAATCAATAACTTATATACTTTTAATTCGATTATTAAAATCTAAATGAGCATTTTTTTTTTTAATGATGAATGAAATCCACAATATTTTTAGCCATTAGTTTTAAGTATAAACGTTTTGAATTTTTTAAGCTACCCAGTCAAGTACCCAATTGCCCTGATATTTAATTTTCCCCGAGGGTGCCAGTCTGGCATCACTCGGAATATGGTTCAGCATATCAAAAACTAATAGAATCAATCATAAAATATTTGGCGGACCCTTATTCAATCTCCAAGCCAAATCCTTAAGAGTGGCAAACCGACTATGTTGGAGCTAATGAGAGTTGCTACAACCACCTTTTTTAAGATTTTCAGGGGCCCAGCTTATTTTTATTTATAAAATGGACAAGACTCCTAGGTTCGAATATCACGTCATAACATACCTTATATTAGTGTTTAGATCATGTAGATTACCCTAGTTTTTATTTCAGCTCGATACATGCAGTATTTCCAGAGATATGACCGCGAGAAGTTAATGCATCTTTTTTCAATTTCTGAAATTACGGGTGCTCGCGGTGTCACCGATGTGACGTCATCTTTAAACGTGCCGCGGCGGCGAACTGTGAAAGCGGCGTATGCAGTACTGTGGTTTATATTGCGTTATATTTGTTTCACGCATAGAAATATTAATTTTCACGCAAATATTTTGTTATTCTGAGTTGTGAACTGCCTCTGTGGTCTAGTAGTCTTGCTCCCGAACGTCTACTAAGCTCTCAATCCGCAGGTCGTGTATTCGATTCCCACGGGGGGATCATAAAGTTGATATATGTTAATTTATTACTTTAAAGGAATTTTCTCAGTTTGGTTATGACGTTATAGGCTGCATCACCTGACGTAAAATAAAAAAATCCGCTCCTCGGAAGGCACGTTAAGGTGGCAGGCCCGATCGTTGTCTTTGATAGTGGTAGTTACACAAACCATGATAGAGGCATATTAGGTGAACGATTTAGGCGGTTTAAAAACTCTGTCATAAGGTTTTATCATAGTTGTAAACCTCTGACATCAGTGTTCATCATAGTTTTTACTAAGGCTCGTATTTATAAAGCGATCTCAAGATTGAGAGCAATATTGAGTGCGGATTTGACAGGTAATTTTGTACTGGAATGACATTTCTGATACGAACTCAAACTCGCTGTCACTCTTGAGAGCTGATTATAAATACCGGCCTTAGTTATTTTTTCAAGATGGTGATCATACTAAAATATCTCGTTTAAAGTATATTTAGTAGTCCTGTCTAACAACCCCGGCACGCGGGCTGCTACATTAAGTAGCTTTAAAATATTAATAAGTCCTATGACGGCAGGCAATCTCCTTCCCGAATAACATTCAAAAAATTAAAAATATTTGCGGATCGCCGTAATTTTTTTGGATTAAAATATATAGGTACCTTTCGCAGATATAGATTAAAGACAACGATCGGGACTGCCACCTTAACGTGCTTTCGAGGAGAGGAATCTTTCATTTTATTATACAGGGTGTAAAAAAAAGTACTAATTATATTCCTTTAAACCACATGTTCTATTAATGATACCAAACAACTTTCCTAAAGCACAAAAATTTTAGCTCGATTTTTTTTTTGCCTTTTCCATACAAAGATGCTCTCCGGGATCTGCAGTTTTGTATGGAAAAGGCAATTTTTTCTTCGAGCGAAATTTTTTGTGAAACTTTGGGAAAGTTGTTTGGTATCATTAGTAGAACATGTGGTTTAAAGGAACCTAGTACTTTTTTTACACCCTGTATAATATCAGGTGATGATGCTGCAGCCCTACAATGTCCTAATCAACTGAGGAAAACTCACAAAATTGTACATTGACAAATATCAACTTTCGCGATTTAAACTTCTATACATACTTACAACAATTTTATAAAGAAAAATAAACTGGGACCCTGAAAATTTTGAAAAAGATGGATGTAGCAACTCTCATTAGCTCCAACAGTGGCTTGGCTGCACACAAATGAATTTTATACCTATTTTTAAGCAAAATAATAAGGTAGAGTTTAAGATGTTTAAATTTCCCCCATTACGACATTCAATGATCAAGAAGGTTACTTACCGCAGACGAAGTGCAGCAGCGCGGCCTCTTCCTCGTGCGTGACGGGAGCCTCCTCGGGGACAGAACTCGACCCACCAGACAGACTAGCATACAAGACAATTACCCATTAATTACAAGAC
>JARACY010002346.1:0-43944 GCA_029255725.1 Scrobipalpa atriplicella | reverse complement strand
TAAAGAATTTTAAATGTTGCTCTTCTACTTATTGACTAATTTCATCATAAAATATTTATCACAAAATCTTATCATTTATCTTTGGAGTAAATTAAGTAATAATATATTGAATAAGCTTGTTTAAGTTACCTTTCCCGTATACAGCAGGCAATACCCTATAGTAAGGTGTATGAGTAGCTCCTCTGGTGAAATACTTGAGGTTGTTGCAGGAACCATCCAGTCTTCTTCCTTCGTGAGGATCACAGTCTTCCACCTCGATTGTGCACCAGCTGTAGGATTTTTTTAATTTGCTAAATGTTTCTCAATTAAATCCTATAGCTAATTACTTATACTTATAAGTAT
The DNA here is from genome assembly GCA_029255725.1 of Scrobipalpa atriplicella. Classification (NCBI taxonomy): domain Eukaryota; kingdom Metazoa; phylum Arthropoda; class Insecta; order Lepidoptera; family Gelechiidae; genus Scrobipalpa; species Scrobipalpa atriplicella. The sequence continues at coordinate 43,602 of JARACY010002346.1, read as the reverse complement.
AAGTTTGCGAAATAGTAATTTTATCTCAAAACTGTAACTTTTAAATCCTTGATATTTTTTATACTCTATAGGTACAACAAATTAGTACCTGACCTGAAATTAAAACAAAAAATCAAAATCAATAATTTCTCAGGGTTTGTTAGGACTGCGACAGTGTTAAAGCACTTTTATTATCTAATAAGTTACTGCAAAACGGATGGTGAATGTTTTATGACATCTCACTAAATAATATGAAATAACTTACAATGTGCTGTTCTGCTTGTCATGTCTCCTTAAATCGTTCATAGTAATACGACTGGCTGTGTAAGTGTCATAGAATTGTTTTTCCCCCAGCGAAACGCCACAAAATAGTGAAAAGAATAGAAAAATCATTTTCACTGACATAAAATAAGAAAAAATTGGTAAGTACTTTTTGCGTAACGACCTCTAATCACATCTGTAAGAAATATTGAGTTATGAATCACTAAATAATCAGCAGTTCTTTCTTTCCGCAAATGCATTGACGATGTTATTTATGTTACAGTATTCTACTATTGAATTAAGAAAAAAAAAATTGAATGATAGCTTTCAGTCCGTTAAGAATGTGACAAGACTACACTCAAAGTTTAGAAATGATTTTATAAATTTAATTATATTGACGCCATCGACTTACCTGTACTGCAATTTTTTTTTTTATAATTATAAGGAAAGTTAACTTTCCACTGTTCAGCCACTTTATGGAACAGGTGTTGTTTTGCTTTCTTTTTTAATATCTACGCAAAACAATAAAAAAATTACCCGACTGCCTCGAGTAAGGTCAGGTTTTTCAAATGCTGTCTTTTACACCTGCTATTTGAATGTCCCTTACACCTGGTATCTTAATCGACTTCGGCAATGGGCCGTTTGGTGTTCGCCAGAACGCGGAATGGTTGTTTTACAACGCTCATTGGCGGAAATAAAAGGACATTTCGCGGATTGTGCGTTTTGCAATGCACTCGATTTCGGGGATTAATATACGGTTCCAGGTTCCAGGATATTAAAAAATGCAATCGGTTGTTTAAGTTTTAAATTTTTGTTAATTACTCAGACTTGTATTGTTTAAAATAACAAAAAAACATAAAATGGATTCAGCTGAACATACATTGATTCAAAGTGAATTCATTTATCATAAATATTACAGAATTTTATTTGAACCTGTTAAACGATTTTTTTTTATTTAGCAGAAACTATATTCTATCTAGGAAAATGTCCTAAACCTGAACAACAATCTATTGGCAAGTACCTGTGACGAACACCGTAGTGCGCGTATATGGTTAGCTTTCTTGGTTCTGTTTTACGAAATTTAGGGTAGTATTTATAATTAGCTCTCAAGAGTGACAGCGCGTTTGAGTTTGTATCAGAAATGTCATTTCAATACAAAAGGACCTGTCAAATCCAAACTTAATATTGCTCTCAATCTTGAAATCGCTTTATAAATACGAGCCTTAAATATTTTTATGTGTGGATCCAAAGATGTGGAAAAGTCCTTGGGAGTTGTTATTGGTCTGTGCGCAAAGTGCCTATAATGTGCATTAGGTTTTGCATTTTCTTTGTCGAATGTTTATTGTAAGTCAACAAAGCACATTGTACCTACTGTTTGTTGGGTTTAGTAGGAAATAATCTGGATCCTCTCCATATCTTTGTATGTTTATTTGTTACGGGCAAACTCAAATTAAAATTGAACTAGGGGCATTAGAAATTTAATATTAAGCGATATTATTATACTTTTTATTTATTTATTGAAAAAAATATATCGATCATTTATTTATTGTTTTTAAAAAGTGGTGCTAGTTTATCCATAAATGTTGTTGAAGTCAAAACAAAATCGCTGAAGTCTCCACCTTCACCGCACTTGTAGTCCCTCCAAGCTCCTAAGTCAACCTTAGGTAACTGCTCGCAATCGCACATCTCGTTTCTGAAACATACAATAAATGACAGATACAAAACTAGAAAAAATCATTTAAACGTGCATTTTCTCTAGAAAAAGATTTAACCTATATACTAATGATATCAGCTATGTAAGTTGAAAATGAACAACAATGTGCTTCCTGTGGCAATGAAGTAATAGAAGGAACATATTTTATTATGACTTTGTTTATTGGAAAGTTGTTCAGTTTCTTAGACAAGATAACAGCTCAGTTTAAACTCCAATGAAATTTCACCCAAAATCTACTTGGTATTATAATAAGTTTAGGATGCAAGCATGCATGTGATCAGAAGCTATCTAATTCCAAGTCAAATTTCAAGATTATAACTATCTAAGTCAAATTTCTAGATTATATTATTTTGTCGAAAATAATTTTTGGTTAGGTCATATGGAAAACTTTGACAAAAAAATAATTATCTCATGACATGAAACATTGTCTCTCTCTATACTTTGATTTAAATATAAAATAGCAACCGATTGATTTCATCATAAAACCAAAAACCAAATTATCAAAACCCGGACTTTGACAAAATCTTATATTTTTCAAAAAAAAACTGGATTTCTCAGGATTATGTCAAAATCATAGATTATTCTTAGGATTGTGACCAGTATTTTGTCAAAGTCCGGGTTTTGACCAAAATCCTAGTTTTTTATCAAAATACAGATTTCATCGTAATCCTTCGACTTTATAAACTTTGATGATTTGGTTAACAAAGGAAAATATTTACCCAGGTCCTTCTCTGAGGAAGCCTTGTGGTTGAATCCGAGTCACTGTATCTCCATTGTCGCACAATACACGAGATATGGAAGCTTTTCGTATTTCATGAAGTTGTTCTGAAAATAAAAGGCAGAATAGGTGAGTAGATGCTTTGCCAAACTAGAGGTGATATTTTTGTTTGATTTGTTTCTTAGTGTTTCAAGCTCTTCGGTTTTTCTTTAAATCTCCTAGCGACGATAGCAAACAGAATACAAATATTCTTTAGTCTCTGTATAACTTACGGAAAGAGAATGCATTCGGCCTATTTGGCCGCTCATAGAAATGTCTATCAACCGCCATATTCCTTTGCAGTTGGTCGATGATCAAGCAGTAGAACGTTGGCGGTACATATCCTTCTTCAACGTATCTTTCAACCCACATTCCAGCTATCAGATCGATATCTTCGACATGTTTATAAACTTCTTTAAGCTTTTCTAACCTCTGAAAAAAGATTATAATTTATAGGATCCAACATTATTTCATGTCATGACATGAATCTGTCTTATTGTTAGCGATATTTTATTTCTTACGGAGAGCTGTTTATTTTCTTGAGCTTATCAACATCAATTAGAATGTTTAGATTCTTTTTAGGTAAGTATAAATTATTATTTAGATACGCACTTCTTCATCAATCAGATATTTCAGATCTTTCCAAGACTTGTGAGGTATGCTGGAGCAAAACTCTCTGTATTTAATGTAAGGCGGGAATCCGAAGTATCTTGCTTTAGCCACATCATTGGTGAGAATATCAGAAGATCTCTGATGGGGGCCGAGACCAATACCTGTCAACTAGAAATGAACATAAGCATTTCAGAAAATTTGACGACTCAACGCCCCCGTGCTTATAAATTATAAAGTAATCTGTGACTAAACTAGTTAAGGTTATAACTACGAAATATGTTAAAATTTACAAATTATTAGCATCCTTTTAATGTTTGAATTGAAGTACATCAAAATATTGCTGCGATAAGATATTCGGGTGACCAGGTTACAGTACGCCTTGTCATTGTCGACAATTATAATCTAGGATTAATTACTCACGTCAGGGTCCACAATATAATCGAACTTGGCACATGGCTGTCTGAATGCCCCCTGAGTCAAGTAATCAATGTTGTTGTCCACACCTAAATACCCCGTCCGAAGTGTTAGATTTACGTAAGGGAATTGCTTGACGTAATACCCTTGGGCGTCGTACATTCTGAATTGAAATAGGGAAAATTAACCGAGGTAGTATTGTATTCATTAGCTTAAAAAAATGTCTAATCCAATGTCATTTTAAAATAGCTAGAAAGTTTTCAAGGTCAAATTCTGTTATGTTAAACATTTTTGTCTCTTGTTACAATTTCTGCTCGTAATTCTAATTAATTTAATTTAAAATTTACCTTTAGCTTGTTTATTTAAATTTTTATTTTATTTTTGGATTACTTTCATCATCATTTTCTTTCTTAATTGAGTTGGTAATAAAACTATTGTTTTCACTTACTTCAATGTAGACTCTTGAATAAGATGCACCCATCTTAGAGCATACGGGTATTCTAGAGAAAGTTGCGGAGGAACTGCAGGATTGTAGAAATCTCTAAACCCTAGTGTTGGAGTTATGATGTTATCTTTTATCAAATTGTCTCTGCCTGAAATATATTATAATTATTAGTTTATTTCTCAAGGTCACAAATTAACACTTAATTTAAAAAGTCTTTGTTTCAGAAGTTATCAAATAACTCTTTCATGTTGCTACAGCAGTGGTGAATACTACTGTAGCATTCACCATTTTCAAGATTTTTTTATTCCTACAAGAAAATCTATTTATGATAAAGACAACCTACCCATAACAAGAGGCAATAGTTCATAAATATAAATTTGCGTCGCAATAGCAATATTGATGTCTCTTGCAGTGTAGAACAGTTTGTCGTCATCCCAACACGGGTTGATCGTGGCCAGCTCCTTGGCAATGCTGTTGTGCTGTCTCCAGAACCAAATGGCAACCAGGTTAATACCGACTAAAGTATTCGTTGCGTCATCAGCTGTAAAAAAGAGGCTGTTAATTCATACTTTCTTGCATTATGGATTGTTTTGGTTTAACTGCATATACCTATCGATCGCAAGGGGCTGTGGATATTAAATGAAATAACAAACACCTAATTATATTCCTGTGGAACATAAAATACTTAGAATTATGACCTACATTTCTAATACATTCTTTTATCTAAATCTTAACCTTGTATTGGATGCAACAAACAAAGCTAACACACGAAGGTCACACACAAACGTTTTAATTTTTGTTTGAACTATCTCTCTCACTTAATTATATAATTGATACTTTAAATTTCCTGATTATGCAAATATTTTTTTTTTATTATGTGAGAACCTTTTTTAATTGTCTGTAATAATAACAACATTTTGTATAAAAAGACATAACAACTACATTGTCAGTTGCTTATACTTACGTGTGCCATGATTTCTAGTGTCCACACGTCTACACACACCAGTTGGCATACTATGAGGCCAGATCCTGCTGTTCTCTTCGTCAAACTTTAGCAGACCTCCTTCATTCCACTTCCATATAGAGACTCATTAAAATATTCTGTATATTTATTTATACTCACGTGTACCATGACACCTGGTTTCTTTAGGCACCTGATTCAGCCTGCAAACACCAGACGGCACACTTGGAGGCCAGATCCTACCGTTCTCTTCATCAAACTTCAGTAAACCTCCTTCATTCAGTCTGGCCTTTAAGGAGATGTTGAGAACGCTGCCGTAGATGTTTGACAGATCTATGATTGGTGTTGCTGTGTTTATCTGAAATATCATCATCATCATTGGCCATGGCCACAGCATCTTTTGTAGATGATTGTTGTAGCACGCAAAACGTTGTCTTTGTCGTAATTTTTCACTGGGTGAGTTCTCTTTGAAAAAAATTTAAATGGTTACCACACATAATCATCATCATTTTTGAGCCCTATTCCATCATTTGGGGTCAGCTCAGAATGATTTTTTCTTTCATTCGAAATTGAAGCATAATATGCTTACCCTTTCAGGAGTGGTATCGTTGGCGACACACTTGGAAGTCTGGAAGGAGACCGGCCTGGTCATGTTCAGGCACCTGATGTCATTGAACCTGTGCACCGGGTCATCATTGGGGACTTGGTTAGGAGTGCACATGTAGTCCGTCTTTCCACGAGGAGTACAGCAGTAGGGGATCCATTCGATGTAGTTTACTGGAAAAAATAATATTTATAGTTTGCGAAATATTTAGGATAAACCACAGAAGAGTAAATGGTTTATAGTTTGCGAAATATTTAGGATAAACCACTGAAGAGTAAATGGAGCTAACGGCAGCGACTTTCTCTAATCAGTGGGATAAACCGTTTCAACAAACTTAACTACTTATAGGTATCTGTTAGGGTAAACATTCATTTTCAATACTTAATTATTGTGTAAAAAAACTACGTCATTCGTATGTAAAATGTTATGGTATGTAGGTATGCAAAAATTATAAACTAAATTTTACTAACTATTTCTCTTTCGTAAATCGGACACCTTAGGCGCATGGCATAAAGGAAGAGTCGAGGCGGCGTCGAAGCAGAGGCGAACAGATCTATGTTGGCGCAGCACAGCGTCAAATGTACAGTTGTCGCGTTAACGTAAATTTCTATAAAAAATCTATTCTATTCTTTCTGTGTGTAGTGCAGTAATAATAACATGATAATATCGGATAGAGTTTCGTGAGCACACAGTGATTGAAATGAACTCACGTTTTCTGTTATTCTCAAGTTAAATAATGACCAAAGTTTGACTCGCAGGATTTTTGGCTTAAGTATAGTTTTTCTGGTTTTACTTACCAGTATCATGCAATGCAGCGATATCAGAAGACATGAACACCCAGTAGTGTGTTAGGAGCTGAGTGAACCTCGTATCAGGCACCTTCCCTTCTGAGAGTAAACTCGTGCGTACATAGCGGGCAAGCGGGAGGTCGTCGCCTGACTTTGACTTTCTGGGCTCGAAATCTTACAAAAACATAGCTACATAAAAATCACGCCTTTAACTTTTATAAGGTAGGACGAATGTCAAAGACTCAGTAAAGAGCGTTTTTGTTATGATCATGACTGACAATAAATTGCCTTCGTGGTCTTGTGGTCTGAGCCTGATTGTCTGTAAGAAAAAAATCCGTGCTTCCGAGGGCACGTTAGTTAAGCCGTAGGAAGGTACCGGTCGCTATCTTTGATAGTGATCGTTACACAAACCATGTCCATAACTGACTTGTCTATTATTATAAAGTCTGTTGATTATTAACATTTTTAAATGTTGCTCTTCTATTTTTTAACTCCATCATTAATACCTTGTAAATAGTGCTATCGTGTGAAATAGATACCTGTTATTTTAATACTGATATTTTAATTAAATTAACTCGGATTAGTAATTAAGATTATGTATAAAAATCTTACTTAATTATTTTTTAGCAAGGAAGTTGTTCAACGTACCGTGAAGTATACAAATTTTCAATGTCATGGATTAAAAAAATTGTTCAAACTTATGTATCTATTTTCTAATTTCTAAATGATCTTGTCGCTGAAATCCGGGAATACTGTACCTAAACATTACACAAGTATTTAGATGTAATGTGATTTTGGCGACAGTTCTTTCTGAACCTCATAACTTGCCTGGCAAAGTCTATTTACTTCGTAAAACATAAAGACGTGATAAGCAATAAAAATAAACAATAATTTCATCGTCATATTATCTACAAAGAGGTTATACATTTCGTCATGTCATTATAAAGACTTAAAACTATAAAGAGGTTATAAGTTCATTCATTTGTGATTTGAACTCATGACCTTTTTATTTTTACTGTGAGTGTCAAATTCCAATAATATTGAGTGATCACATTTCTTTGATTAAATTATTCAGTAAGTTAATGGCATAACATTATTATGTTACCTTTTCCGTACACAGCAGGCAATACTCTATAGAAAGGAGTATGAGTAGCTCCTCTGGTGATATACTTGAGGTTGTTACAGGATCCATCCAGTCTTCTTCCTTCGTGAGGATCACAGTCTTCCACCTCGATTGTGCACCAGCTGTAGATTTTTTTATTAAATAAATGTTTCTCACTTAAATCCCATAGCTTTATTGGCGAAATCGAAATTTTTATTTTATAAATTCTTGATATTTTTTTATTCTCTATAAAACAAATAAGTAAAATGGTAGTTCTCTGCACCTTTATCCAAAGTTATTGTGGTAAATACTATGTCAAACATGTTAGTTTGAAATTTTTGACATTTAACAAAGTTTAATCAAGATCGACAATTTCTCGGGGTTTGTTAGGGCTGCGACAGTGTTTTAGCACTTTTATCCTATGAAATTTCTGCAAAACGTATGGTAGTTAATGGTGAATGTTTTATGATATCCTACTACTACTATTATATATAAAATAACTTACAATGTGCTGTTCTCCTTGTCATGTTTCCTTAAATCGTCCAAAGTGATTTGATTGGCTGTGTAAGTGTCATAGAATTGTTTCTCCCCCAGCGAAACGCCACAAAATAGTAAAAAGAATAGTAAAATCATTTTCACAGGTTACTGAAAAAAAAAGTTGATTACTTTTTGGAGTTTTGAGTATTGCGATAAAAAAAAAAATCAGATACGATCACAAAATTGTTTCTAACGTTACCTTAAAAGAATAATAAAATGAATACAACAAATAGGTATGTACCTCCAAATAGTAACACTTCACATGAACACAGTAAATGATGCTCTAATGCAGACTGATTGTAATTTTTGTTTTTACGGATTTGAAGAAATAAAACCGTAAGGTCGTGTTCACTTGTGCGCTAATATTAAATCTAATTAAGTATATTATTGTTTTTTTTCTTTTTAACGGAACTCTGTCAAGGACTCTGTCGGATCATAAATCATTTTTTAAAATGGAGATAAATCTGATCATTCGACCGATATTTTTTTGTGAAGCGTTGCCTACTGAACAATATATTACTTTTTTTAACTATTGTCAACATTTGCACTATATAATACCTATTCGAAATTACCATTCTATTTTATTACGCCAGTTCGATAGACAAATCGTGATATCCTAGTCCCGCAGTAAGTCGGCAAGCCTATTTGTAATTTAGTAATAAACCATTTACCATTGTGGAAAAACCTTTATTTCTAAGCAGGTTTGACCGCGCTTTGATAGCCTTGTTATGTTAAAAATTTAATTATGCATGCTAAATAAATGCTGATATAGAAAAAAAATTATTAGATCAATGCATTCATTAGCGAAACCATTCTGATAAAGGAGGCTCTCTATCTCTATGCTATAAGATTATTTTACTTTTTGGAATTTGCTTGATATAAAATGGGTCCAATTAATAAATCTTGCTGTACTAAAGTTAGATTTTAAAATGCTTGCCAACAAAACAGGGGAAAATTTTTAGACTAATAATAATTGACAAATATAAACTTTGTGTTCATGGGAATCGAACCCACGACCTTCGGATCGCGAGCCCAAGGCTGAACCACTATGCCACAGAGGCAGTTCTCCCGCAAATTGAAAAGTTTGCTAGCACGGAGGATCATCTTGGCAATTACGAGTTTCAACGTGATTTATTATGTTCAACAACTTTCCAATAGCCTTTAAATTAAAGCCACGAAATCTTGCGGGATGAAGATGGTGGTATATAATAATATATATCTTGTACTTAGTGAATATTACCTAAAGCTGTTGGGATTGACAATGTTTTGTTCAAGACTTTTTTATGTTTTGGAATCAGATGCTGCTCCTTTTTTAGCAAGGTGAAGATAGCAAGCAAAATATTAGACATCAAAAGTATAATAATTAGAAAAAAAAATGTTAAGAAAGAATTGTAAGTGGGAAACTAGGACACTGTACCTGTCATAATCATATCTAATGATGATCCAATAAGTATTAGGTAACGTACTATTAATTATTTATTTTCCCTAGATTATTTTTCTTTATTACGATTACTTACCCAAATGGCTACTATATTTCAGGAACACAATTTTTCAGTAGACTAGACGCCAAACAGATGTCCATATCATCCTAAATTCAGGGAATTGAGATGACACATCGTATATATACATACAGGAACAATAATATTATGAGTGAAGGAATGACTCAAAGAAATAGTAAAAAGTGGTGACTCTACACATAGAAAATTGGATGTTCTCTAAGTGGATTCCTAACATTTCGTAATAGTTTAGAAATTAAAAACACTTTATGCCTCAAAAATAAAAGTAGATAGACGGTAACGGTAGTAGCGATGAGATTTTAAAACAATATACTTCTTTTGTTTAAAAACCCTTTTTTAAGAAAACAAGATTGAAAGAGAACCAAATATTCAATTTCCACAAAAAAATATTTATAATATCTTGATTTGTCTCAAATCTTGACAACTCTTAGTACCTAGTACCTACAAGGTCATCATTTACAAATTCCTTTATTTTAATCTTAGAATGACATTCTACTTTGTTGTAACCCTTAATGTGAACATCACTCTCATTTGCATTTATTATAACCCTTTAATTTTCTGCAACAGTTGCAATTATCTCAAATGTATATAATTGTGCTCTGCCAATTAGTGCAGCTAACTGACAAATGTGTTCGGCTTAAAGTGTCACAGGACTTGTTTTGCCGCCGTGAGTTTGACGTATAGCCTCTAGTACGGAAATAGCTATGATTCGTAGCTACGCTGAGACATTTATTATTGCTTCGTTAATGAGAGTTTGTATAACTTTAGGAAGTTTTGAGTTATCGCTTTAGTTGTTTGATTCTTCGATGTGACTGAAAGAGTTGTTTGGATTTTTTGATTTTATCAACCAGTCTCAATAATCTCCTATTTTACATGATCTTTTAAAAAGTTTAGGTATGTAAAGTAAAGACAATACAGGGAAATAAAACAAGGTATATTATGTTTTACACAATTTTAATGTTAATAATATCACAGTTTATTAATTACAATATTTACAAAAGTACAAATTGGAAAATGTAACAAACATTAGTCAAAGGCAGACACACTAATAAATAATACTAAGTAGTAAAGATAAATGCAAGTTGAGTATAATGACGAACAAACAATCAGTCTTCACGATAACAGTCAATTAATCACTGCATGTTAATATTGATAAGTGTGAAACGTTAAACAAACAAGAACAAAACGAAGACACAATAGATTAAATTAATTGCAGTAAATACTTATTTACATGAGTCTCATATAAAAATCAAATAAAAACTACTTAAAGAGAAAAATTAGTCAATGGCTTTACAAATTTATAAATTATTTTTTTAAATTTTTTACCGTATACGTTCTAAGTCGGCAGTGAATTTTTCTAAGTCTTCTACGATACAGCACAAAATCTTCAGTCTGTACAAAACTATTTCACAATAGTCAAGCAGATCTTATCCCTATAACTGATGTCCATAGGTCCTGGTGGTAAAGTGACTGCTACATCTACTTTAGATAAAGGCGATGGTGATGCCGTAACTAATTCTGCTAGTTGTGATGAGGAACACTCGCTTGATCGTGACGTCATCGTTCGAGCTAAAAAAGATACAAAATATACCAAGTTAAATATAATAAAGTTTTGATGATTATGTCTTAATTATTCAAGTAAATTTACTGACGGTGAATTTAACATAAAGATTGCAGATAGGTACCCAACATAAGTACTTAGAACTTTGACAGTTCATAATTGATATAATGAGTCAAATTAATTTGATGGTACTTTGCTAATAGCAAGACCGTTACGAATCATCATCAATTTGGGCAATTTAAGAGAGGGTGTGAACGCTACTCTAAACAAGGAACATTCGTTATATAAATTAGCAGTGGTATACAGTTACCATCAAAATACTGCGTCCGTGGTTTAGTGGTCTGAGCCATGGGCTCCCAATTCGGATGTCGTGGGTTCGATTCCGATATTTTCGTCAGTTTGGTGAAGACATTTCAGGCTGAACTACCTGATTGTCTGTAAGAAAATATTCCATGCTTCGAAGGGCAGTGGTCCTGATCACTATCTTCAATAGTGGTATTAACACAAACCATGTCAGAGGCATATTAGCTGTGCTATAAGGCGGTTTAAAAACTTTGACACCAGGATTTATCGGGTCGTTCGCTGAAGAAGAAAGGCCATCATAATATACTTACAATTAGTATAACAGCTAGATGCTGAATCTCCAGATGGGCTGTATGGCTTCATCTCATAATGGTTGCTTGCGGTGCCAATAGATGATTGCTGTCTGCTTCGGTTTCCAAAAGGTGACGAATAACTAAAACAGTGAAAACCATTAAATACTTTGTAAAGTTTTGTAGATTTAGAGTCGTAGATTATCAATTTGATAAATAGATAATTTATTTTAAAGCTACATAATGCCAATGGTAATAATTTTTTGAGAAAATTAATTAAAAGAGAAAGACGACATGAAAAAAAATGGATTGGTATGAATCAAAGTAGTGGAAGAAAAAGATTCTGCACACATTGCATGACATGTATCGAGGACCCTGTATGAGATGGAATCATCATTATACGCCCACGCTTTGTACTTTTCTATTTGACATCGTCCTGTTCTCACGTCTCTTACAGATGATTACTACTATACACCAGCTTAACAAGAAAATTACTCAATTGTTCTTACCTATCTCTAACTTGAGGCAAGTCATAGTGATTGTCAGGTCCTTGCATCCAGTACTCATTACAAGTTCTTGTTAGATCTGGACCCGTATTATTTTTACTTCTTGCAGTTCCTGGATATGTTTTGGGTACACCTGTGTACAAAAGATTTTTTCAGATATGTCTACAAAGGGTCCTTACAAATTCATCAAAGCTGTATGAAAGGGTTGAACAGTTTGAACAACTAACCGATTCTGGCAGATGTATAGCCCGGTCTGGAGTTCCTGTATTTTAACCAGACAAATAGTATAATGGCTCCAACTAATAGCATTGCTATCGTTATTCCAATCCCAACGTATAACGTCGTATCATCTCTGGTGAAACCTGTTGAAAGAAAATCAAAATTATTGATTAAAATTTGAAGTGGAATATTGTACGCAATCGATCAAAAATCGTGGATGATGGAAATAAATAGGGGCGGGGCGTTTTACAGTTGTAAAACAGTCGCTGATGATGGCAAATATTAGATTGCACAACAAAATATCTTACTCATTCCAGTAGAGCAAAGTCCATCAACACAAGAGGCATGCTGCAATGTAGGTCCTGAGCACGACCCTGAGCATTGTCTGCGACGCACCCTCACGCACTCCTCACTGCAGGAGGACCAGCTACCCCATGGTGACCATGTTCCACCTGTTCAAAACAAAATACTTAAAAGGATACAACATAAGGTAATTCCATAAAATACGTCTCCTTAGGTCGTCTAAATAAAATCCTTTAGGTACTGGATGCTAAGATATCTTATCTGAGATATTTTTATTCATAGAATAATGAAAAAATATTATTTTTTAAATTTCTTGCGGTGTAATTCCATCATCTACACTGATTTATGTATCACATGTCATGTTTGCCGACTTCGACTAATCTGAATATTATCAACTCCCAAAATCTTACCATTCTGACAGCTTATACAATCCCCATCAGTCTGCGAAGATGGTCCTCTGCATGGCGCTCCACCATTGGCCGGAGCTGGTTCTGTACAAGTACGAGTTCGTCTTTTCCCACTAGTCTGAGATCCACATCGACATGGTAACCATTGGGACCAGGATGACCATCCTCCGTTCACTGTGGATACATTTTCACTTGTAATTTTTTGATTAATTTTGGTGGCTGCACTCATAATTACGTGATAATATGAAATTAGTGCACTTTTTGCTTTGTTATCAAAGAAGGCTAATTAGAAGTAAATTATTTCATTATTTTTTAAAGAGATTGGCAGTTCAATGTTTTCATATGCAAATTCCTTTATACAATAAATTAGACTAAAGAGGAAACACCTAAATTAAATGTTTGCAAAAAGAATTATTTCAAATAACGCAGGTAATTTTATGGTCAAGGCTAGTAATTATCATTAATTTACATTTTATTATTTCCTTTAAGAACCAAACGAACTTAGTATTCTTGATAAAAATAATTGCATATGAAAAAGAATAATAAAATTTCTCTGAGAAACATTTAGTGTGAAGAACAATGACTATTGTGTATAGTGTTATGGAAACTCACCATAGACTGACAAAACAGCGATGTCGGATTCGCGACGTCCGGCTATGTTCTCCGCTATGCACGTGTAGTTTGCCATATCCTGTACAAAAATAACACGGGGATTATTTATATTTTTCAGATACCAACATTCTAGGTTCTAGGATCAAGTCTTGATCAGATTAAATAGAGACAGTAGATAATGAAAACGAGCTCATGTTTAACAAGTTAACTTTTACATCAACATTTTCATGTTTGCTTTTCCCCCAAATGTAAACAAGGTATTTTGTAATCCAATTAATAAAACAACTAAGGATTCCCGTTCAATAGTTAAGTTGTGTGGTCGATGGTTAAGTTATTTAGTTGTTTTCTTTTAGAAAAATTGTACCAATACGTACATAAGACTTATACTTACTTAGTGGATCATTGGATTGTTTTCTAGATGCTGATTTCTACCCTAAAACCTGTGACTAAAACAAATATATCCTCCAGTCTCCAGTCTAGGTCAGGGGCGACAGAAACGGAGACGACGATAGAGTGAGCTCACACAGGAGATTGTTGTTCACTCTAATTTTGGATTGTTTGGACTCGAAAACACAGACGCACTAACCTGTAACCCAACTTTAGGCAGCACCAAGATCTCATCACTTGGTTCAATGGTGACTCCATTTCTGGTCCATTTGAGGGTAGCTGGTGGCGCGGCGGGCGGCGGCGTGCAATGGAGATTGACACTTCGGCCGGCTTCTACTGTCGCTGATTGCGGTTGCTGTGTGAATTGCTTCTTGATATCTGTTATGGGAAAATATAGGTACTATACTAAGGCTCGTAATTATAATCAGCTCTCAAGAGTGACAGCGAGTTTGAGTCCGTATCAGAAATGTCATTTCAGTACAAAACGATCTGTCAAATCCATACTTAATATTGCTCTCAATCTTGAGATCGCTTTATAAATACGAGTCTAAATACAGACGATAGGGTAAACTTAATACTAGAGCTCAAGTTTCGTTATCACAACCTATTGGGTAACCCTAGCCATGTGTGAGCATTTTTCAAATAGATATAAACATTGAGAGCGAGCTTAATCTTGGGACTGACGTGGGAGAAAGCCTAGAGTCACGTACAAGATAGAGGTACCTAGTGTTGGCAGCTCGTGAATATTCAAATTACATACCAGCGGGGTTCCCTATGGACACCAATGATAACATTCTTAATAGATGCACACGGCATCGTCTAGCTCTAAAACAACCCAGATAACTTGTAGATTACCCAAGTATTTTATGTTGATACTATTTCCAGAAATCGATGGGAAAGTGTTGCAGGTTGGAGGCAGTATTATCTAGATAGCTATCCCTTATAGGACTCGATTCGATACGATTGCACCCCAAATTAACCACGGTTTGTTAGGTACCCAGCCCACCTAGCTACAAGCGAGCATTTATCAAATTAAAATAAAATCTCGATGGTGTCAGAAAGGTTATAATTAGGAACTTTGGAAATAAACAAAATTTAAGACGCATTTACACAGTGCCATCGGCCCCTAACTAAGCGCGTGTACGTGCCTTTTTATGATAAGACATTTTTCAGAAATCCTTAAAAAAGTATTACATATCTCTACCCAAATAGTGTTATCCCTCATAGTACTCTTCGTTGCAATCGCACCCCAACTGTAGCTACCAACCACGTTTTGTTAAGTACCCAACCCTTTCCTCCATTCGTTTTTAAGAAATAATTTTTGCCACACAGCATACTAAATGACTCATTTAGTATTTATCAAAAAGGTAAATCAGTGCCTAGATGGTAGCACAGCATAATTACAGATTTCACTTGTACCTTTCCAGTATCGGCAAATACTAAGAGTTCAATCGTAGTATAATCCAACCACCATACCAAAAGTGTTACTCCTAATAGGTCTCGATTCGACACGATCGCACCCCAACTGTAACCACGGTTTGTTAGGTACCCACCTAGCTACGAGCGAGCATTTATCAAATGGCAAGAGTCGAATTAACGAGCGGAAACGCTTCCTTCACGTAACGAGGATTGGGGATCGGGGTGCACTCATTAAAATTACCATTTTTGTATCGAGGATGCAATTTGTTAGCTTCAAGTGTTGCACCGTGTTAGGCTTTGAGGGCTTGTTAGGGTTCTAATATTTCACACTCGTTTTGAGCCCTAAAGGCTGTGAGATTTCATTGCTCTTGAGTTTCTTTCATATTCTACTTCTACTTTTGTCTAGCGTTTTTCCGGCCTAGTACTGGCATCCGCGTTGCTAAATTAGACTAGTGTGCTCTTGTTTTTTGAAAAGTTGTGCTAGATAAAAAAAAAAAAAAAATCTTGCGTCTGTTTTAGGATATTGATTTCAACAATTTAAATTTTGTGAGCTAATTTTATTCAGTAAATTGACAAAAAATGTACTTAATGCAGCGCAGTAAAAGTGTCTGGAGGAAATAAACGTGTTTTAAGTTTTATCCAACACATGTATCTCTATGTAAAGTGAAGAATATTACTCCATCGATATTTATATATCGGTGTGCTCAGCACCCAGCATGTCGGTGTGCAAAACCGTGGCTTTTCACCACCACCGCACATCAGTTGTCACCACGCTCCATAAAATCCTAAAATTTCGGAGACGCCCCCCTCAAGGAATTTTACCCCATTTCGTCCAAAGAATGCGTCTGCCATTGTTTTATTTTGAGAAGATACATGTGACAGCTACACTCTTACGGCGACATTTTAAGTAATAGCCTGTGACAGACCCTCGAAGAGCCGCTCATGTGTGAACACCCTTATCTAGTTACGATACATTTTATAAATGGAAGCAGCTCTAGTGACAAAGGGTTCGGTGTAGATGACACTAGACGGAAAGATAAGAAAGATGGATTTGTCTGCAGGTGACGGAGAGATTAAATTACGCTTCATTGGATTTTCATTGGCAATAAGGATTTAAAAAAACTGGCTACAATCGATTACTGACAATAAATAGACAAGACCATTACGAATTCTAAAAGACTTTTTGTTAAAGCTATCAGTTTTCAACTTGGAACTTAGACAAACGACGTTGTTTTGACACAATACTTCAGAGGATAGATTTATTTTGTCACACGTGTGAAGAATTGCTTCTAAAATTAGTCAAAATGGTTTAATGTTTTCAAATTGTTCTCTTTAGTCACAACTGAAGACTGTTTTATGTCCAAAGTAATAAATATGTCTAGTTTACATGAGTCATCTGGAATAAGACATTATTTTTTATTAAGTCGAGGAATTAACAGTCAATTCAAGGAATTAACGATCACTTCAACATTATGAATGCACTCGGTGACCGGTAAACCGGATTGGAATCCTTAATCTAACTTCTGCAAAACCAGGTAAAAACGCATCCACTGCTAGTCGTACGTACGTAGACGACTTTTCGCCAGGATAGAGTGAGCAATGGATAAAAAGTTTCGCTTTTACGTGTCTCTCCATAAGCAGGGATAAGATAAGTAGCAGTTATAGTACGAATGAATGGTCACGACACTTGATACAGTTACAATAATGACACCGAATCCGCTGAGGGTTGGAACTGGTTTTAATCGATATAAAAGCTTTTGTGTGTACTTACTGAGACTTATGTAATCTGGGCCATATTCGCTGTATGACAATTGAATTAGAATATAAAACTGTTCTTCCATGCTGGACTGGGAGCGATAGAAAAACATAGAATGTGCCAGCTGCATCTCCTCCCGGGCATGCTGTAAAAACCAGCTAAGGGATTCAAGGGTTTCAGTATATTGCAATTTATAGGCGATGGACTGACAACCTGTCACTATAGCAATATACATAATCATCTGTAATAACCCTCAAAACTTGTCAAACGTGGCGGAACGACTTTTGTTTAGGTCGTTTTTGCTCTGCCTACCCCACTAGGGATAAAGGCGTGATTTGTGTATGTGTATGTGTATGTATGTATAAAACTGTGATCGAAGATGAAGTGATGAAAGAGTGGTAGGTACTTATTTTGATAACAAAAATTAAATACGGATCAAATCGTGAAAATATATGACAGCTTTCAAAATCAACGTTATTATTTCAAATGTATTTAAACCAAATGCAGTACTCATTCATCCATTGAAATTTAAATAAATGTGAAGTTGCAATTTATAATTAGATTCTAAAATTCAAATTAATTTTATTTTATTCAGTTCATTCAACTGTGACCTAATAAAGACCATAAGAATAAAATTTTTGAACTCATTAAATATGCAAGATACTTTTGTGTGTTTTTCATGCATCATTCATTACATCACACAAAATAGTTTTCGGGCAGATTCTCTATTACTTTATTGTTGTACGTAATTATTTCCAGGTTCTTGAGCAAATTTATTAGTCAAATCATTATCTAGTACTTCAAAGCGCGTTTCTTTTTCTGTCATTCCTCCATCTCCCCAGGCGACGTTTATTTCCAGACAATGGGTGTGACCGTTAATTGTCTGCACTCCTCTTTATTTTTATCCTCATCCTGAGGATTTTTGTTAATTTCCTGCCGTCGATTATTTTCGAGTGTTTTCTTTTCATTGCCTTCAAGTATTATGTTCCTGAAATTCAATAGCTTTAGGAATTAATGGGATTATTCGTCTGTTTAGTTTTGTTAATATCTATGAATTGGCTTATTAATGTTCTACATTCGAACTACATGGTATGTCAAATTTTTATTTACTCCTTTAAAGATATAAAGGTATTTGACATATTTTTTGATCAAAATATTTTTCGAAATTATTTATGATTCGTGGTCCTCCTACTTAAATATTATTCTGTATCGTATCAACATCTGTTTAATATTTTCTTTTAAGTTAAAAATAAACCAAGAGCTGAATGAAATCATCAAGGCTCTGTCTTCTAAACTTCAAACGTTACTCATTGCACGATAAAAATGTTCAATTGCTCTGCTCCATTAATATCTCACGTTTAAAGATAAAGCTTTTAAAAGCAACAAATTGAAAACCACTCATCGTTTCGTCGACCACACGTTAGCAATTGACTTTTGAAGCAAAATTGAGCCTTATTACAAGGACGTAGATTGCAAGGAGTAAATTGATGTTCGGTGGATTGTACGCGTCCATACGTAATTTCTCCTATACATAATAATGACTTGGAGCCCTAATGATACGATTTACATATTCATCACCGGTACATCCGCTTGTGAAGGTATCCTCGTTTTATATCGGTTTTACGTTTGTGCGATGTTGTTTTTTTACCTTTCTAAAATTCAAGTGGTTATAAAGCTGTAGATAAAGTCACTATTGGCTTTGAATATGGACAACTACAAATGTGTGATAAATGCCTCAACTTAGAAACTTGATCGCATAAATAAGTTTTGCAAATTCATTAGAAAATAACTCTTTAAAAACTCAATTAAAAACATTTTTCTTGAAAATTGATCATCAGAACCTTTGCTAATAAATCATGCTTCCGCCTTTATAAGGTCAATAAAACTCACTTCGATTACCTGTAATTCTAAGAAACGATACCTGGTAGCGTTCATTGGATACCCAGCGATCGTAAAGGCAATAAGTTTTTTATTGAGAAAGGATGTGTGAATGAGCTTTAACAATCCAGTATTGACATCTAATGATGTATAATGCTTGCCAATGTCTTAAGTACAATTGTAGAAGTCAGTGATCTGAATGATAATTTTCAAGGTCTTGTGGAATTAGCACAATGAAGTGTTGAATTAAGTCAATATTATCTATTGTTCGTTTTTGATGAGTCTTTTGTAGTGTGTCTTTCTTATCAAAATATCTTGAGTCATGCGATAAATATGATGGTAATTTTAGTGGCGTATGAATAAATTATGGATTTGGAATTCACCACTTAGTCGGCTTTTATGACACATACAGAAATTGATAGGTTGGTAATGAAAGAGAATGTTGAAATATTGTAGATCACTACACTACGGTTTCATACTTACAAGCAACTTCAACAAACACCGCCTGACTCCTTATTCTCCCTTTGCTGTTCCACGCATAGCACTCACATCCAAATTTACCACCAAAATACTCATCGACTTCATCTCTAGTCACATTAAGCTCTACTTCGACCACCCTGACACCATTCTGAGGATCTACATGTTCAAATTGAGTAGTCTTATCAATTCTTATGTCATTGCACTTGAAAAACACTTGTAAGGCATTGGCTGCTCTACATAGTAATGTGGCTGGTTTTGTTTTGAGTACGTATGAGTTCTTAGGTTCAACTAGAAAGATTGGAAGGCCATCTATGGTTTCATCGTTTTCTGGTAGTGGTATATAATCATCTTCTGTCTCAACTGGTTTGAAATCTGATAGATAAGGGTCGAAGGATAGGAGGTCATCTGGGTGTATGTATTCTGGTCGAGTTTCTTTCTCTGTTGTATGCTCAGCGTCTGAAACAAAGTATTTTTTTTATGTTTTCGATGCAAGGCATATATCAGAGCAGCAAAAAAGTCTTTCAGATATGAAAATGACCCTAACGTACAATAAAACGATGATGTTGATGTTTAAGGGTAGTAAAATTATAATGAAGAGATCATAATTAATATTAATTTTGAAGCATTTATTTACACACTCCTTTGAAGAGCGCTCGTAATCATTACAGCCGTAAGTTCCTGTTACCTTATTATTAGAACTTGCAATAATGCTTAAATACATGAAATACTATACGCAAATGAACGTCCTTACATCCGTTTCTAACTTCCCCTTTCTGACTTCAAAGGGATAATAATTATGATCGTTAATTTCTTACATGTAAGAGATCTTAATGGGTATATATGAAGCTAGTATGAAGTTATATTAATTAGGTATAATTTAGAAAGTAAAGGGCTACTAATTATGGGGCTTGACTAAGGCCAACCAGTATTGTGAATTGTGCGAGTCTAAGTACGGATATCTTTATATCTGACTATATGTTAACTAAATTGGCATTCCTCAGTTTCAGTAAGTATAAATATGCATTCATAAATCAGCATATGGTTGAAGCATTCAAAATATTCAAATGGACTCGATAGATAAATCTTTTATGAAGCTATATATTTTTATGTCATTCACAACATTCATGACTATTGCAATTAATTTATTTACCTCCATTGCTTCCATATCCAACTGACATAATTATTAACACAAAAACAATTTCACCAAAATATTTCACACACATCACTTCACAATATCCTTTCTATTTTTAAACTTTCCCGACTCTCCCCTTTTTTAGAACACAAACAACAAAAGCTACTGGCCACTCAAAGAAACTAATTCAAAATTCGAACGTATTGTTTTTAAAAGATTCGCACCACGTGTTTTCGAATTTCGAATAATGAACGAATGAAAGGCTCGGGTCGGGATGAATGAACGCGTGTGGAGCCACCGAGCGCTCCCGTCGCACTGAATGACCCCATGCATAGTGCATACTTATGGGGTATCCTATTCTCATGGTGTAACCATGTGTAAACATTGCGGGCGATTGTAAAAAAGAACTGTTGCTTGTTAGCTAAGTATGTAATTACTAAGTTACCGCTATGTTTGCTTGATTCAAATTCAAATTTTCATTTTAAAATGTCTGGTTCATTTAGAGAAATCTGGAAAAAATCGGAGGACTTCTCTAACCGTATTTTATATCTTAATTTGAAAAATGATTCTAGTAAACAGCCTTTACAAAACTTGACTAAAATAGCCACAGATCTAATTTTGATACTACTAGCGCCATCTAATGGACTCAGTGCAAAACGGCGCAAGCTTTATGTGTCTCTACGTCGAGCAACCCACGCAAGCTCTCGAGCGCGAGCTTTTTGGTTAGTTCCGAGATTACGCCACAGATGGCAGAGTTAATCCTATAGTGCTGCCACCTACAGTAAATCCTGTAGCAACTTTGAGGGAAGTCAGGGGTTTGAAAAAGTTGGAGTTTGGGATTGGTTCAGATTCAGATGCAAGGTAGAGGGTTTGGTGCATTTTGTAAGGGGTTGCATAGTATTTGTTACTGAGATTTTACTTCATTCACTACAAAGATGGCATCACTGGCATCATAATAATACTATCCTGCTGAAAAAATATTGTATTCTTGTAGTTCATAGTAGTTGCATCTTTAATATACAGCAGGCTTCATTCAAGGCCTGGAGTAATTATCATGATGATTAATACTGTTTCATTCTGAAACTCATTCATAATTTAAGATGTGGTTAAAAACTTCGAGATTATAGTTTATGAAACATAAATTTTCACCGTATCTGCTGCACCCGTTGCCTTCACCAAATATTTGATAGGTTTTTTGGTCCAAAATTAGAATCTTTTCCACCCTACTTGTTATTCTGCCAAATTACTCCCAGCATTAGCACATCGAACGTCTCGAAATTTGAAATTCTGAATGATTGATTCCAAATTCAAACGCTTCAACTAGTGTTGCCAACATTGAATATTGATTGCACAAAAGGCGTTCAGCCAAAGCGTATTCTCAATTCAAAATTATTCGCATTCCTTTTGATGGTTCAAAATATGTAAGTAGCCTTGCTCAGTCACATTTTTAGGATAACATTTTTCATCTCTGTCGGACGTGTGTAGAGGAATATTTTACATCTCTATCGAAAATGGAGGTACGGAAATTTGAATTTGACGGGTTGGCTCGCCTTTCCGTGAGAGATTTTCATGTATAATGAGCCAAAAGGTTGAGCAATCAATAGGATATATTGGAGGTAAAAATATTTTGACGTCAATTTTCTAACGCAGCATTATTTTTCCTAACTGCTCTTTTAAAAATGTCAGGTGCGTCAAATTTTTTATCTCAATCGTAAATCATAAACTGTTCTCAGTTGTCAAAATATTGCTTCTGCTCTGTATAAATAAAAACCACTGATGGAAAAAAAGTTCCATACAAACGCGTTACTGCATAAAAACGCATCAGCTTAGCTGACAAATAAATTACTTTGGCAACAAAACCGATAAAAGATAATCAGATAACGTTTTTAATGCGTAAAAAATATTAACCAAAATGTCGGACGGTGGGAGTGAGGACACTTGTCGCCGATGAAATAAGTTTCATTAAGTTAGGTCAAGTGGTAAATAGGGTTAAAATATGAACTGCCTCTGTGGTCTAGCGGTCTGAGCCATGGGCTCACGACCCGGAGGTCCCGGGTTCGATTCCCGGCGGGGGACAATGACTTTGTGTTGTTGTTTCTAGTTTGGTTAGGGCATTGCAGGCTGATCACCTGATTGTCCGAAAAGTAAGATGATCCATGCTGTCGGATGGGCATGTAAATAGTCGGTCCTGCGCCTGATTTCTCTCTGGTCGTGTCAGTCAATCTGTCCCATCAGAATAAGAGATTG
Organism: Scrobipalpa atriplicella; assembly: GCA_029255725.1. Classification (NCBI taxonomy): domain Eukaryota; kingdom Metazoa; phylum Arthropoda; class Insecta; order Lepidoptera; family Gelechiidae; genus Scrobipalpa; species Scrobipalpa atriplicella. The sequence continues at coordinate 20,411 of JARACY010002346.1, read as the reverse complement.
AAGGAATAGAGAGTGCACCTGTGTGTAGCGCAAACACTTGGGCACTAAAAACTAGTCTTGCGCAGTTGGCCGATCTCTGGGAGATTGGCCGCCATCACCGAAAATCGGCGGGAGGACTATATATTATTAGGGTTAAAATAATATCCTTGCGGTAAAAATATGATGCTTTTCATTCTTAATCATGGGGTGAGCTGAGCATCAAAGATACTAACGAATTGCTAGTTTGGATGAAGAAAGATTGTGATTTAGATTTAATGGCTTAAAATTTTTGGTAACTTTGGACAATAATACGGTTGACCGAAGACTTTCCTCTAAGTGGAATATTTTACTTTTGTAACGCATAAATTACTTACTTTTTTCGCGTGATTTGATAGCGATACTACTTTCATGATAATAGTATTGCTTGACTTTATGATCAAAATGATCAAAATTATGATCTAAATTAATAAAATACTTTATGATCAAAATTACTAACAAATCCACGTTAAAGTAAAATTCCTACTAATCAAGCAACAGTCGTATTCTGTAAGCGGGTTATCACTTAGCAACTAAACCGACTATCGGACTAGTTGATCGAGTTAAGTCCCCAAGATTCGAACAATTGAGAAAGAAGATTCGCTCGCAACGCCCGCACTCGTTTGTAGCACGTGATCGGGTTTGGGATGACCAATGTGACACTTGAATAGGGACGTTTAGGGTACACGATTTTTATGACTTTCGTCATGTACAAGCCATTGACTGAATGCAGTAACACGCAAGTAGGATGTGATTTAGAAATTTCAAAGTGCCAGAAAAAATTAATCGAAATCTTCGATAGAGATGAAATGAGATGAAATCTTACTCGGCTAGATCCACATGCTCCAGAAGGAATCGATCTCAAATATTATGACCTTAATTTTCATTTTTGCTAATTATTTAAAAATATCAAAGAAAGGCAACATCGTCACACTCGCACAGGAAACTTATGCAAAAATAATAGTAGGTGCCTTTGGAAAAATCTTCTAATTTTGATGTTTCAGGGCAGTACACACGGTCTTTTCTAAAATTACCCTTAAGATTTACTAAATGTACGTAATTCATAATTGGACCTACCATAATAATATAAGTGATATTAATTTAATATCTTTAAACTCAATCTGTAATAATTAACGAGTTCTATCTTTTTGAAATAGTGCCTAACTTGTGTTTAGTCTGTTTGAAATTGCTGTCATATTTCCCGACTACAGTTTACAACTGTCTAGTAGTTTTACAGATGTAACTTTAAAAGTTCGGTGATATAAAATGAACTTTTTTACGGTCGACTGCACTAAACGACCCTGCAAACTATCGAAACACCGACTGAGCTCCACAAACTTGCTTCTCGAGTGTCCCTAACAATGCTTACCGTTCATCCCCGACGAAATACGGATTTAGTTAGTTTGCCCATTTTACCCCGCTCTGTATTAGGGAGTTATTTTTGTCAGGTGCTTTTGGGATTAATTTATTATTAGAGGTTTGTGTTTCCGTTTGGTTTTATTAGAACTCTATTTACTTTAGCAAATTAGTTTCGAAGACAGATCGTCATAGGCATGCTTTCGTTGAGGGTAAACCGCAGCACGTCATTTCAAAAACTGTTTTCCTTAAGGAACTGTAAGTTTGACAAAGGTGGCATCCTTATTAAATATCTGTAACTAAACTAGGCAAGTTTTTTGCGTAAGCTGTGAAATCGTCTAAACTACACAACAACAAAGATGGTAACTTCAAATCTTATATCGCTTGTATATAATCTGTGAACATTCGCTTGTGCACCCTTTAACCAATACGTGACCACCGGCATTACTTATGTGTGAAGATAAATGAGCAAACGATGGATGCGGTAAAAATATTTTAAAATTTTATAGGATTAGTAGGGTTGTTTGGGATCGACCGCTAGAAGGTAGATGCAATACCGCAAATCAAGATGGAAATTGTTAAAATATTCAGGAGACAATCTAATATCCAGTTTCAGAAGCTTAATAAAACACAAATTCTTAACAAAAACTTCTAACTCTACTCCAACAAGTAGAGGAAAACAAATAGGAATGTTTTTATGTAGAGTTTATCATTATGACATTCAGAATGGAATCACATATTTTTCTTGGTGCTAACATTTCTGTTATTTATATTATTTTATACCGTATCCTCATGTTATACTCCGCGACCCCTGCAGGCTTGTCTCCTGTCTCCCACAATCGGCTCAGCCTCCAGCCTGGCGTAAAATTGTATTTGACGGACGAGGCTCAAATTAACAGCTTAGGACGAAATCTCCGTGTCCGCTCCCATCATACAGCAGGATCAGCGCTGCAACTTTAACCTGTGTTTTGGTGCAGCGCTTTATTTTTATTCGTTGTTTCTTTGAGCTCATATTTCAGACATGTAGCGGGATTAGCGCTTCAAATCTTCTCAATGTTACTCGTAGTTTAACGCTTTATTTTGATATGAAATTTTAGTGTATCTAGTTCAGCGGATTTATGTTTCGCAGTTTGAGGATGAGCTTGTTCTGTTGTTAGTAAAAGCTTAGACATGTGTATATAAAATAGATTTTTAAACTTTTAGCCAAAAGACTTGGTGTGATTAGTTTGAGTATCTGTCCTGCTTTGTAGTGCAGTTCTGAATTCTTTACTACTACTGTCTACTTATAATTTTGAATCTAATATTAGGCACCTGGCTCAAGGATTAAAATTATAGCAAACACACTACTTACATGGGTTCTAAAGCCCATAGAGCTTCAGCTATCCACAGGGAAGCAAGTTATCCTGTGACCTGCCTGGGTTTTGATCACTAGGCGGGAAATCCTACACCACCACCACCACAGAAACATAGTTTCCTTAAAATTACTTTGATGTTCCAAAACTAAAACATTCAACTGGTACATCAAATACATGCCTCAAAAATTAACCGTCTAAAACTCAATTTGAACACATTTCGCAACCCTTGCCGCATATTCCCCGCCTGGCTGCTACAGTCTGCGGCATTCTCTTGGGACCATAAAAAGTGACGTTAAAACGTCTCTCATTCGGTGGAAATCATATTCTGTTAAACTCGTTATGTCCACGCCTTGTCGCGCTGACCTGGCAAGTGGTGGAATAAGGTGGATGCGACAGAGAAATAAGTCTATTTCAATTCTTAAAATTGAAAAAGAAAGAAGTAGTTTAATTGGATGCATATGAGGAGGTTAAGTGGGATGTTGCCAAAGTTTCAGAGAGGTGAAAAATTGATAAAGAGGCTTTTCTTTACAGTGGGGCATATGGTAGTAATAAGAATATTTTTTTAAATAATGTTGTCGATGAAATGAGGAATTAAATGTGGTGGATATAGTGGAAAAAGAAGACTTCGTAAGAAGTAGAGAAAATAAAGAATCCAGCTAGGTAGTACCTACTTTGCTGGAAAAATGGCTAGGCTAAGCTTAGCGAAGAAGAAGAAGTGAGGTTAACAGAACAGATTGCAGAAAGTAAAAAAAAACACTTGTTTATCCCCTGAGGGAATTAAAGTCACAGATTCAATCAGAAAATTACACGCTACCTTATAAAAGGTTACAATGGTAATGGTACTAAGAATACCAAAAATTAAAATTCCACTTCTTTCTCTGTGCTCGGTAAAATCAAACATCACAGTGGACAAAATGGACATGTCCACAATGAACCAACGGCAGCACTTCGCTGTCAAAGCAATACTGTATTGAGTTTTTAGCGAGCAGGAGTCAGTGTCGGCTGATAGCAGAAAATATTGGGTTCTGAGCCGCGAGCCTTTTACGGCAAATGTGCGCACTGAGTGATTTCTGATTCAACTACTCTCGCGCTTATGATGTTTTCGGAATAAGATTTTAGTTTTATTGGTCTTTTTTTTTTCACCGCAATGTTTTTAGATGAATCTCAATTTATATGTTGATATAATTTGTTTTATAAATTGTTTAAAATAATTGGCAGAAAAATGGTATTGCATCCAACAAATAGGATCCTTTGAATAAAAAAAAATATTTTAATAATTTAATTATTATTACATTTACAGAGAAATAGCAATTACTTAACAATTTTTAAAGGTTAACAAAAACATCTACCGTTTTATTTTCTACCTTGAAAAATGAACCATTTTGACGGGCAGCTTGCCATATAAAAATATGCTCGTAAGCATGACGTATAAAGCTGCAATACTCTCAGCTATCTAAAATCCCACAAAATCAATATTCTCACAGGAAAACAACACAACGGTCGCCACTCGTCACAGCGGGAGATTTCTGAAAACCTGGTCAAAACAAAGAAAATCTCTCGACAATTCACTGATGCGTTATCTATTAATACATAAAATTATTCCCGTATTATTTTGATCGCAAAATGTCAAGAGACTATCGCATTGCACATTGCCCAACTCACAAAGATCTAGATGCAGTTGTAGAAGGCAATGATGAACTCAATGCTGTGGTTAATAAGGTTGATTTTAAATTCGGAGGGATGTAATATTATGTTGGTGAAGGGGTGTAAGTGGTTATCGAAAACATAAACGGCTTTGGAGCAGAGATACTTCAAATATTGCTGAAGTGCTGCAGAGACCCCGATTTTGAAATTAAAAGCACTTGCGGTTCGTACCTATTGTTTGACATTTTCTGGGAATGACCGCAGAAGTGCTTCATTTTGTAATTGAGCGATGGTATTAATTGTAAAATTGTTGACGGAATTTTTGGTGTAAATTATGATTTCAAAATGATGCCTTTATGATTTGTAAAGGAGAAGAGTGCAAACATCTTGTGAGTTACCTCGTCCAGCCAATTTTTTTGAACAGCTTTTGTAAAATACACAGATTGATTGTCACTTTCTTCTTACCTCAGTTTAACAACATAACTCCTAAACGTTTTCAAACATTCTCATCTCTGTCTTCCAGTGGGCATAAAAATGGCAAGCCAGTGTTATTAATACGTTTTTTACGATTCCTGCGGCCTTTCCCTCAAGATCCGCGCTATCTCTCGCCACCGTGCTTTGACCGACATATTCTTAGAGCTGCCTTATGATCCTCTGCCCTGTAGAACATGAGATGCATGGAGTAGTTGAACAATCTAATAAATACTATGTTTTACATCATAATGTAGCAGTAGAAGCAACAAGACATTTGATTGGTTGAATGTGGAGTTAATAGAATAGGTATAACATTAGAGCAAATTACTTAATCTATTTTGCACAAATAAATGCAGCTGTAAAAGAAGAAGCTGAAGTTTGCAATGTTCAAAAGAAACATTAGCCAAAATTCAGCGTACAAAATATTCAAAATTTATTTAATTAATCTTAAACGTGTAACCTACAAAGCAAAAAAGGAGAAAAGGATAATTTTCACTTCTTTACTCACGGAAATCTACCTGCTGCAGTAGTCTAGTCATCTGAGACTTAGTGAGATTGGGACAATACATGCTAAATCATTAACCCATACTCACTCACAGATACGCGCGTCAACTCTACACAAACCATGTCATTTGGCTTGTGCACCTAGCATTGAAGACATTGTTGCCTGGGTACCCTGGGTTCATCGGATCGGAACACCTACTCGACAAAAGAATAAGATGCCGAAAGTCTCAACAGATTTCTTATTTTAATAAAGGAATATATTTTTATGATTCTCACACCATCTCACCCAATCCGATGAGTTAGTGTCGTGGCGCGCGGGCGACGTATGCTGTTCTATATTCAAATTGAACGCGCGAGAACGTCGCCATTTTGTCGTCGTCACGCGGTCACAAAATGGCGGACGGTAAGGAGCTTAGGCGGGAAATGTGTTTTGCGATGTTATTTCGCCGAAAATTTTATTTGATTTGAGCATTTGCTGGCAGCGGGGAGTATTGGCAATTAAAACTTAAATTTAAGCTTGTCGGTCCGAAAATGATTGTTGGGAAAATGGTCTCGAAGTTTCAGGTGGTGCGGAATTTCAATTTATTGCTAGGTATTTATTTAACCTACGTAGTGAATGAAGACTTTTGACTCGATACTACCTAGTTTTGATGTTTATCGTTTAATGTTTAAGTCTATCGAATAAGTATACCTATTTATCACGTACCAAAATATATTTATTATCTTCTTTAATAATTGATTGTCACATTGTACTTACTCAACTACAAAATTATGGGAAGCGTATAATTAACGTATGATCATAATAATTAATAAGTAAGTAATTAATACAGAAATGGCAAAAGAACATAAATAAATACTTGTACCAAACAGGTGTCACAAACAACAACAAAAAGTGAAACATCAGGGATGGACACAATATGAATTGTCCCGTTATTAGCTGAATAAACCCAAATATGGGGTTTGATGATTTGCGCACCCTTGTAGAGCTCTCGTATTAGGCACAGAGCATTCAACACTACTTTTATCGCTTATGGTAGAGCGCATTTTGCTTATATAAGTTTTGAGATTTCTGCGGTCGTTCACTACAATAGATTGTTATTTTGAACGAGACTATTATCATGATTATAAAACAGAAATAAAACCTCCTACCTGATAAATTTGAAGAAGGTTCATTTTGTCGGATCTAATCTAAGACAATTCAATCCGAAAAGTATCGATTAGTTTAAGTTCAATTATTTTTTTAATTCCTAATAATCTGTAAATCAAGTTGTTTTAAAAATTAATTTTTATTCCCAGCATGATGACACCAAAAGCTTAAATTCAGATAAAAAATATACTGGTTGGATCGAACCCAACGACTTTACCCTAAATACAGAGGGGTCTGCAAAACAATTGTCGGTTTTGTCAAGACCTGAACAATAGGGCTGGATATCAGAGGATCGTCCACATAACAGAGGTGATTTAACACGAGTTGGTATTGTTTCACGTCTTGTTCAACCGTTTGACTTTGATATTAATATATTTACCGTTTTTGGGTTATGGGACCACATCTGTTCTAAGCTTATAAGTTCTAGAGTATAAAACTTGGTCTTGTTTTAAAAAGACCTACCATAGAGTATGGCTTATCGACTTTACATAAGCCTCAATCCATGGGGCATAATAGGGACTCATCGGCAGGTCTTTCTGGTTATTGGTAAGGGTATACAAGTTTAAGTTCAAAGGTCCGGCGCCAAACCGTGCCATAACAGGCATTTTATGATGAGCTCGCTCCATCTTTGACTCTGTCGCTGTCATCGCTGACCTTGTGTCTAGAGTCAAGAGCAAACCCATCTAAAAAAAAAATGGCTGAACCAGTAAGGCTATTTTTGTTTTATCGTGATAAGTTACGCTACCTAGCTTCTTGCCCATTTTTCTCGTCGTAGACTTCAAGGTGCTACGCCGGATAGCTACATCGTAGCATGTCGTAGTCAAAACTGTCAGTAATTTACTGAATTCAAAATACCATTACAAAGAGCAAAATTCTGACGTAGTAAGGCAATTTTTTGTGTTTTTATGTATGTTATAATATGTGGTGAACATGGCTCTCTTCCGCATTGCCATTGCTACATAAAGATGTTTTTACTTTATTTAATTTTAATAATTATGAACCCGTTCGGTGGCATTGGCAACCCTAATTCCATCGGCGGCGTGACAATGGCGGCTCTACTAGTTATCTATTTAAACCTGGATTAGCACTCGATAAACCATGATTAATAGCCGCGCAGACGTACGGTACGGTCAGCATAATATATTTATATTTTTTTAATTAAAACCAGAATAATGCATGACTTGAAGTCTATAATAAGAATTCAAATTTATTGAATCAAAAAAGCTCTCTCATATAGCGGTGGTAGGCTCCACAAGGGGGTCATTTGACTTGACCCATAGGAGTCAAACGCCAAGCAACATGAAACCAAAGCCCGTGCTTTTGTAGCTTTTGAGAGATTCCTTGATTTACTCCATTTAATTGTTAGCACTGTCTTGGTCATCTTTTACTTTAATATGCTTCAAGACCAACCATATTCTATGAAAACTCCCAAGGTTTTTTAAAACTATTTATGGATATAGTGCCTAACATGCCCCTGTAGTTGATTGTTTTGCGCACCGTACGAACCATATTCGCTGGAAGCTGCGAAGGTTGCCGCGTGCGGGTACCAGATAGTGCCTGCGGAAGGCTGCACGTCCGCAAAAGTGCGGATTAACCGTCTCCTGTAATTTATTGCACGTCCGACCGGGACTTATTTCACTTTTTTATAATTTTCCGGTGGAAATTGCAATCAAATTGTTTCTATACGGGGTGTAAGGGACAGCGTCCCGCAAACTTATAGGGGTTGCTCAGTCAACGATACTGAACACTAGTTTTTTTTTCAGGAAATGAAAATAAAAATTTGCTTTTTCATACAAAATGACCACATTGATCAGACAATTTGTATGGAAAAGCAAAATTTTTTTTCCATTTCCTGAAAAAAAAACCTGATGATATGTGTTCAGTATCGTTGACTGAGCAACCCCTATCAGTTTGCGGGACGCTGTCCCTTACACCCGGTATAGGCCTAAGATAAAAAATATGCGTCACTTCTTGGGCATATTTTAATTCAGAGATTTATAATAAAACGCAAATTCGATGACTAATTGTTTCAGTGTATTTTAATTTCGGCAATAAATACATGTCAGTTTTTTCCATGTCAAATTTATAGGGTCATTTCGTTGTCTGACAGTGATCTTCTATATTCTACACAATAAAAAAGTTTAGCCCGAAAATGCCTGTTTTGAACAATAATTATTTATATTTGCAGAAATACCTATTTGTCTCTGCTACGCCAACAGTCGGTTCGATAACCACACGACGCAAATTTTGTGACGATTTAAAAACTGCCTATCCTAACTAGTTTGTATCAGCTAGTTTAAATATCTAGTAGTCATATTAATTTAATAGTTGGGATCTTTATGTCGCTCGCGAAGGACACCCATCAACCAAACCATAACTTCAAAGTTATATTAAACTACCTTGTTACCCTAAATCTAATATTGCATGGAACTGCGAACTGTATTAATCTTAGCATAGGATTATACAGGATGGTCTCACAGGTGTGCGGGGACATGTGGCTCCCACCGTCTTAGAGCAGTTTACATAAACCCTGTTACGCTGGACTGGGCGTCTCAGTGTACAGGGTGATTCAATGCAACAGGACTTGTGTTTTGTTTTATTGCAAAAAGTTACTATTCTGCATTAGGTATTTATAATTTTGTCTGTATTTCTATGATCAGAAGATATACGTTTCATAGGTTTTATGTATTGGGTAGGGATTGGATACGGATAAGTACACAAACGCCCTTACGGTAGTCATAATACTAATATTTACTTTTTTTTTTTGACATTTAGGTAGCTGCCTGAAAAAGTACACAATTCTAGCATATTTTTTTGGCGAAAAAGGCTTTAAATATTTGAAAGCACTCCAGAACACTGAATAGTGTAGTTTATAGAATATAGGAGGCCAAAATCCACTGCAGATATCTGATTCACGTAGGTAGCAATTAGGTAAAGTAAGTAAGTACTCTAAGCGTTATGCACCATCCTGTACAACCAGAAACAGCTCTCCATACATATGCGAGCGAGTTATGAGCCCAGCCTCCGCGACACGGCTGGGAAATTCAATCTGGGATTAATAGTGAACCTGAGAATTGCTAGCACTGCTTCCTGTCTTTGATTCTAAGTATAATTCCTAGAAGCACCTACATAAATTATGTTATAGTGAAGTAAGAAAATGAAAACGAACATTCGTATTATTACTTTTTCACCGGGTACACTCGCGATTATATTATGATGGTAAAATCGTAAGGATCGAATTTACCTTTTTATCCCGCCGTTTCGACTCAGTTGAGCCGAAATCGACCATCAACTATTAAATGAGTGGTATTCACGAGTGCTCATAATGCTTATAACTTCTTTTAAAAAAAAATCAGAACAACTGAAAACATACTTCTAAAAATGTATTGTTTCTTTGCGGTTGCCATTATGTTTATGAGATCTTATAATCGCATCAATAAATGTCCATAATCGAACCGAAACTCAAAAACGTAGCATACAATTCATCGTAAAGCTCGTTTATAGTAGAAAAGTATGTTCGATTGCATTCGGAATCGAATTAAAATCGATTTGGAATCGAATGGTTTAACCAATGGTTCGGTGCTAATGGTAGTATTATGCGAAGTTATGACTACAACAACTGTGGTTGTTGAAGAAACTCGTTACTTATGAATAAGTTTGCTTAGTGTGCAGTTTTAGTCAATGGTGTGAATAGTGTAGCCATTTTGGAGTTCTATTTTGAATTCTTTTTAAGGTTTTTCTTTCTGCAAACATAAACATAAAAGTACACATACAACCTGATGATAACCAATCAGCGTCGCTCAGAACATCTGCAACAATTAACGGAGAATTAAAACATGCGCTGGCATCTTGACATAAGTATTGCAACTAGAAATGTAAATTAATTTTTGACCTAATAAATTATTCTTATTCTTATTCTTCTTATCTTCCTATAAGGAGGTGTCTTATAATACTTAATAAGCCAGATAAACCAAGAAAGTCTCTTTAAAAAAAACTGAAGTAAAATTTTTCACAAGTCATCAAAACATTCATTAACCCGAAACCACTTAGACACAAAACCAGTTTGTTCCGATTCAAATTGAAACATTAAACCCCTTTGCCGAAATAAATCATATTTAAAAAGTAAAAAAAATCTCTATCTGCCTTTCAAACCGGCGCATGCTTTAGCGCGATCAGATCTAACAAACATAAATTTAAATTTAGAATCATACACCCTTTCGATTCTATTTTACCCTCTGTGTGATTTTGAAAATATCAAGCGATGTAGCGCTGCAGTGTGGTTTGCTTGAGAAGCAATGATTTTAAAGAAATAATTTTAACTTTTCGAAAATTTCTTGCAAGATTGCTTGTAAGTGTACTTTTTATATAACTGCAGCGCTGGTTAAACAAATGTATCCCTTCAAGCTAGATTTACAAACTTATTTTGTTTCAAATACTTAAATCTATGTTATTACCTACAAATTTCACAAATAATTTATTAAAAATTATCACCAATTTTAAAAAAAATTGTTAAAGTTAAACATGAAAGACTTCATAAATTTTGTAACTCAGCGGCTAAAGCGCTTAATTCCAAACCGCGTTTAATAGAATTCGGCGTATCTCACTAATGGAACGTTTGCCGTAATGAAATAAGGTATTTTTCCGTAATGGCGAATGTTCCAGCGATTTATTAAAAATTGCTCTGTCTCCAATATGCGAGCCGATCGAATCTGCTGCTTTATTGCTATCGCTCTTCGGATTAAATTGGTTTTTGAACTTTTAAACGACGTATTCTGCAGCTTTTGCTCTAGTATAAATTAAATTAACGATAATATTTCCTTTTGAATAGTGTTTTATTTTTTTAATTGTCTGCTGATGAACTTTACCTTTAACATTTATGTGCTTGCTTTTATTTAGCTGGCTGTCTATTTGTCACGTCACTCTCCAAATGTATCACTAAAGAACAAGCAGAAATTTTTCTATTTCTCATAATGATGATTAAATTTTATTTTGATTTGATGGTTTTGGATTAAGTATGGGTGTAAGGGACATCTTCTTGAAGACTGAAAGGGGTTGCTACTTCAACTTAACTGAACAAATTTCACAAAAACAAGGTTTCAGGATTATGTAGAAGAAATTTCCTCAAAGTTACCACTTCCATCAGACAATTTGTATGGGAAAACAAAAAAATTATTTTTGTTTCCTGACAGAATTTCGTCGTGAATGTTGTTTAGTTTTGTTGATTGAGCAACCCGTTTTAGTTTTCTGGAAGCCGTCCTTTACACCCGGTATTCAATACTTACCATCAAACCCTTTCAGAGCAACAATCATGGCGGACACATTTGAGCGACTATCTCCATACCGCTTTGAATAAATTGCCTGCTGTCCGCCACTAATTAAAGGAAATGGCCCAGAAACAAGATTGCGATATTGTTCTCTCGAAATCTATCCCCGTCCCACTCACATAGACACAAATTTGTATATTCCCGTCTCTTTCAAGCTAAACGTTGTAGCAATGTCACTCATTATGCTAAATATCCTCCTCCCTTTGTTCACTGAGAAGATTTCAGATAAGAAGTGAAGGACTTTTTTCTTTTTCTACTAAAAATGACAGTTGGTATATGGAGGCAGATTAAGATAATACGGTTGAGGTAAATTCTTTGTAAGATGCTTAATTGTATTTGGAGTCTGGTCCGTGGAAGATATTTTTTTATGGCTTCAAGTTTATATTTGGACGATTTGTTAGTTGTTGGTCAGAAATTTTAAGAAGCTTTAGACTGGACGCAAACGAAAAAAAAAGTATTTTATATAATGTAATTCAGTAGTACAATATAATATTTAATTACCCTGTATTAAAATAAATAAATAATCAATTAAAAGTCTCAGATCATCATCCAAACGCCTTAACACAAACACCTTATCAAACCCATCAAAACGCGACAACACTTCAAACAAACAGAAATCATTAAACAAAGACATTACACCCGTAGGGTAACCGCGACGTTTCTGTCGAATTAGTACAGTAAAGGACCACAAATACTACATAACGGCAAAATTCGACTTTACACCTCTATAATACGACGATAAAGGGGAAGAGGGATGATGAACTTGCTTGACAACATCAGAAAATGGACTAATAATAAAGACGCCGACATGCTAGCAAGACTGGCTAAGAACAGAGAAGACTTCGCTAAGGTGGTCGCGGACACCCGTTAGGGCATGACGGGTGAAGAAGAAGAAAAAGGACAACGACTGGCAAACGACATTGTTTCTTTTCAAATGTTTATGTGCGATATTAACAGTCATGTACTGTAGTAGGGTAACCACGACGTTTCCGTCGAATTAACCCCGACTGCCGGTGAGGGTAACGCAGTAACTTCCAATTGTGACGTTTACATTAAGTGCCTCAGCTAATGGCAAGGGGATGGAAATGACAACGATCATGGCAAAAAAAAATTCAAACAAACAGTAAATTTTTTTCCTGAACTATAGTTTCGAAAATAATAACAAACATAAAAATAAAAGCTGCCACAGAATTTGAAAAGAAAGAAAGTAAGTAAAGGATGTAAGGGACGATGTCTCGAAAACTGAAAGTGGGTCAACGAAATTAAACAACTAACATAATACAAGGAATGACTTTTGGGGAACCAAAAATTTTTTGACTTCCTAATACAAAATTACTACTTCGATCAAAGTCAGACAATTTGTATGGAGAAATGATTTTCATGTCTTAAAAGAATTTCTTTGTGAAAGTTGTTCAGTTTCGTCAACTGAACAACCCGTTTCAGTTTCCGGGACACCATACCTTCCACCCTGTATACTGATGCCCACAATAAGCCCGATACGACCGTGGTGGACCGCGAGCGTCGCGTCAGCATTGCATAGGGTTTCACCACATTTATCATTTCCGAACCACATCTTATGCCAACGGGGAATTATTGCTGTAGCCAAGCTTCGCTACGTAATGTAGATATGAATTGTTGTATGACACTGTTTTGGTATGGTGAACTTTGTGTTAATTCTGTTTAGTGGTACTGGAATTACATAATTTCAGTTGCCTGGAGTTGAAAGTAAAGGCACATATTTATGTATCACATATAATAGTCTTTGAAGCACGACTGAATCTTAAGGGACTCGAATGAGCTACTTCTAGAGATATTCCTTAGAATAAAAATCAAAATTTAGAAAAAAACACTTTACAAGCGGACCGCACATTTTTTAGTGTTTCTTGGGCAAAAATACTAAAAATAAGTATCCATTGCTTTTGTTCCGCCCTTTAATTTGGATTCGGCGACTGTAACAATGGAAAAATTTATGAATACTCTTTGAAATTGTAAATAATTTCAAAAACAGCATCAAAATATATGAATCACGAAAACTTGAAAAAGAAAACAGTAATCCAGTCTCTTAGATGCAAATTGCGGACAATATGAGCGTGAAATATGGGTTCAAGAAATCCTGGCTGAACAAAAAACAGGCAAACCAAATGAACAGAAAAGTTCTTGAACAAAAAAAGGGAGACAATGTTCCCAAGGCAGGAAACACCGCGTGAATAAGAGCTTCGTGGTACAGGAAAGGGAAATTTCTTTTATTCCTCTCTGCTCGCTGAAATATTAATAAATAGTTCCTTATTTTTTGTAATTCTAATTTTGAGTTTTTTTATACACTTGCGGAGTTGTGAGGACGGTTTGGTTTTCTAAAAAGAATTTGCATTGTTCTGAAAAAATTACATCTTCACTACCTAGTTTTTTGAAACAGATGACTCATATTTTTACTCAGTCTATTAATCGATAGAACTAACTATACCAAAATTTTAAGATCCAAGTCCATAATTCGAAATAATTTTGAAGAAACCAGAACAGAACTGTTTTGCCAAAAATTGCTGAATTAATTAACTTCAGTTCTATCAATATGCTCCAACACTTGGCAGCGATCTTCGGGAAGCAGTGGAAAATCTGGAAGAGTTCTGCAAAAAACCGGTTCATAAATCATGAGGCAGACGGGTTGGCTGAATACGGAACGAGATTCCATTCATTAGGGTTAGTGTCTCAGTATTTCGAGAGGATTTGGACTTATATTTTTATTTAATGAAACTAAATTTCGTTTCATTGGTGATACAGTTGTGTATCGTTTCTGTAAGTTATTATTATAAGAAAACCATGATAATTGTTTATACTCCCACCATATAAATGCGAACGTTCAGCCAGACTTAGTAAAGACTATAATTTTATGTTTCTGGGCGACTTCTTAGCAATTTTTATTTTTTAAGTGCAGGACATTCCTATAAAATATTTTTCGCGATTCACATTCCCTAGCTTGTCGGAAAAAATCCCTGACGTCACCAGCACCACATATGTGTAAGTGGGTGATCGTAATTAAAAAACCCCTATTAGACCATGCGATATCAAGACAGACTTACTAAGACTTAGCATAGTGTAATAGGACTTAGCAAGTTAGTCTGTCTAATTAGACCGATCGAGTGGATTCGGCCGTGCTTACTTGCTTACTTGCTTGACATCGCGTGGTGTAATAAGACTTAGCACGCTTAGACCGCTCAGTCAGCGCTCATCCGCCGCACAGGACAGACGTCTGTATTTTGATTATATGGAGTAATTAATTTCAAAAGATGTTCAAAGTTAGCAACTCCTACTCTAAAGAGTCAGATGGTTCCAAAACACTCAATATTTGCATATTTGATAATTTTTCCCGCAGCAGTAAATACTTCTTTACCCATATTCTTCTTTTGTTTTTTTAATATTTATTCATACTAATAGTCGCGGTAAGAGCTACGGCAATTTTCTGGTATTTCTAAAGTTTTCCCATGACTCTTACGACAACCGTCGCTGACAGAGTTCGCCTTGCAAATGAGTAAGCATGCGGTATTCAGCACAGTGTAATAGCGAGCTTGTCTAATTAGACTGTTAGACTGTCTTAGTAAGACTGTCTTGAAATCGCATAGTCTAATAGGGGTTAAAGGCCCAGCTACTTGGGGTGCCTTAATGCAATTTAGTAGAATTTTTCGCGACATATGGCCTCGAAACGGCGTAGTTGCCAGAGGGTTCCGATGCGGTTTTTTGAGAGATGATATTATTTGGGACGAATGATGCTGATGAAGCAGATAAAAAGTTTGGTTTGCGTTTTTGTCTTGATTGATTTTGATGGGTGACTATGAGGAATTTATTCATTATTATGTACATCACAAGTAAATATATTTCCTAAGGATATCAATATCTTGATCTTGAGTAAGCTTTAGGTCAGTGGTGACCAAAGTAGAGTCGACGATAGAATGGGTTCACATATAAAAAAAACAATAGCACTGACTTTCCCAAACATCGACGTTATTTAGCTTTATTTTTATATTTGTCTTATATCTAGCTATATGTTTCAATAGTTTTCAAGTACGATTCCACAATTTGAAACCTGCTCCACATCATTCTTTTACAACCCCAAAAGTATGCCATAGTTTTCATTAGCAAGGGCTTCAATCCCATGAGGCCGCTAAGCCCAAAAGTACATATGGCATATAAATGCTCATCGAATTGCCCCTAAGCGAGTGCTTTGTCGAAATCGATGTGGTTATCGATTTTGAGATCCTTTGAAATTTTACACCGATGATGTTTAATGTTGGGTTGTAGATTAAAATCTGTGGTTTTCTAGTAAAAAATATTAATATAATCTTCAAATTGAAGTTTGGAGGTTAGCATGTGGAAACCCAACGCATTCTTAAGTCGCTGTTTTAGCTGGTCATTACTAAGTTTGTCCCTGTGCTGTCCTTGATGTCTTCTATGCATTTCGTTCTGGAAAAGAGGAGTATTAAATTTTCAAGATATTTCAATTTTTCACCTTCCCTAGTTATCATAAAATAAGAACATAATGTTGGGGTAAGAAAACCTCCGAACTAGGTAAAATCACGATAGACTAACTAGTGCTTAATTGCTTATAATGTCTTCTAAATCCTTAATCATCTCTATAGCAATTTCGGACATACTAATTCCGAAAGTTTTGTAATTTTTCATATCACCAATAGCATCACCACTTTAAAGTAGAGTGCTCTTATTACGTAATTGATTTAATCATATTCGGTAAATTGGTAACTTTTTGTGACTCTCTTTTGCTGTATTTCAATTCTTAAATTCAGCCAACATATGCGCTAGTGGCGTCCTACCATCTGATCACAATGTTGTTAATGGCAATGCGCGGGTAGACGAAAATTATCCATTATGTAATCAGAGCACTCTACTTTGAAGTGATAATCGATGCTTATTACAAGTCTGGCGATACTATTGGAAATATTCAAACCGTAACAGAGATTTAAAAAACTTTTGTAATCAATATGGCGAGGATCGCTGAATTTAAGAATTGAAATACAGCAAAAGAGAGTCACAAAAAGTTACCAATTTACCGAATATGATTAAATCAATTACGTAATAAGAGCACTCTACTTTAAAGTGGTGATGCTATTGGTGATATGAAAAATTACAAAACTTTCGGAATTAGTATGTCCGAAATTGCTATAGAGATGATTAAGGATTTAGAAGACATTATAAGCAATTAAGCACTAGTTAGTCTATCGTGATTTTACCTAGTTCGGAGGTTTTCTTACCCCAACATTATGTTCTTATTTTATGATAACTAGGGAAGGTGAAAAATTGAAATATCTTGAAAATTTAATACTCCTCTTTTCCAGAACGAAATGCATAGAAGACATCAAGGACAGCACAGGGACAAACTTAGTAATGACCAGCTAAAAACAGCGACTTAAGAATGCGTTGGGTTTCCACATGCTAACCTCCAAACTTCAATTTGAAGATTATATTAATATTTTTTACTAGAAAACCACAGATTTTAATCTACAACCCAACATTAAACATCATCGGTGTAAAATTTCAAAGGATCTCAAAATCGATAACCACATCGATTTCGACAAAGCACTCGCTTAGG
Source organism: Scrobipalpa atriplicella (assembly GCA_029255725.1). Classification (NCBI taxonomy): domain Eukaryota; kingdom Metazoa; phylum Arthropoda; class Insecta; order Lepidoptera; family Gelechiidae; genus Scrobipalpa; species Scrobipalpa atriplicella. The sequence goes on along the minus strand of JARACY010002346.1, from coordinate 2,996 downwards.
GGCAATTCGATGAGCATTTATATGCCATATGTACTTTTGGGCTTAGCGGCCTCATGGGATTGAAGCCCTTGCTAATGAAAACTATGGCATACTTTTGGGGTTGTAAAAGAATGATGTGGAGCAGGTTTCAAATTGTGGAATCGTACTTGAAAACTATTGAAACATATAGCTAGATATAAGACAAATATAAAAATAAAGCTAAATAACGTCGATGTTTGGGAAAGTCAGTGCTATTGTTTTTTTTATATGTGAACCCATTCTATCGTCGACTCTACTTTGGTCACCACTGACCTAAAGCTTACTCAAGATCAAGATATTGATATCCTTAGGAAATATATTTACTTGTGATGTACATAATAATGAATAAATTCCTCATAGTCACCCATCAAAATCAATCAAGACAAAAACGCAAACCAAACTTTTTATCTGCTTCATCAGCATCATTCGTCCCAAATAATATCATCTCTCAAAAAACCGCATCGGAACCCTCTGGCAACTACGCCGTTTCGAGGCCATATGTCGCGAAAAATTCTACTAAATTGCATTAAGGCACCCCAAGTAGCTGGGCCTTTAACCCCTATTAGACTATGCGATTTCAAGACAGTCTTACTAAGACAGTCTAACAGTCTAATTAGACAAGCTCGCTATTACACTGTGCTGAATACCGCATGCTTACTCATTTGCAAGGCGAACTCTGTCAGCGACGGTTGTCGTAAGAGTCATGGGAAAACTTTAGAAATACCAGAAAATTGCCGTAGCTCTTACCGCGACTATTAGTATGAATAAATATTAAAAAAACAAAAGAAGAATATGGGTAAAGAAGTATTTACTGCTGCGGGAAAAATTATCAAATATGCAAATATTGAGTGTTTTGGAACCATCTGACTCTTTAGAGTAGGAGTTGCTAACTTTGAACATCTTTTGAAATTAATTACTCCATATAATCAAAATACAGACGTCTGTCCTGTGCGGCGGATGAGCGCTGACTGAGCGGTCTAAGCGTGCTAAGTCTTATTACACCACGCGATGTCAAGCAAGTAAGCAAGTAAGCACGGCCGAATCCACTCGATCGGTCTAATTAGACAGACTAACTTGCTAAGTCCTATTACACTATGCTAAGTCTTAGTAAGTCTGTCTTGATATCGCATGGTCTAATAGGGGTTTTTTAATTACGATCACCCACTTACACATATGTGGTGCTGGTGACGTCAGGGATTTTTTCCGACAAGCTAGGGAATGTGAATCGCGAAAAATATTTTATAGGAATGTCCTGCACTTAAAAAATAAAAATTGCTAAGAAGTCGCCCAGAAACATAAAATTATAGTCTTTACTAAGTCTGGCTGAACGTTCGCATTTATATGGTGGGAGTATAAACAATTATCATGGTTTTCTTATAATAATAACTTACAGAAACGATACACAACTGTATCACCAATGAAACGAAATTTAGTTTCATTAAATAAAAATATAAGTCCAAATCCTCTCGAAATACTGAGACACTAACCCTAATGAATGGAATCTCGTTCCGTATTCAGCCAACCCGTCTGCCTCATGATTTATGAACCGGTTTTTTGCAGAACTCTTCCAGATTTTCCACTGCTTCCCGAAGATCGCTGCCAAGTGTTGGAGCATATTGATAGAACTGAAGTTAATTAATTCAGCAATTTTTGGCAAAACAGTTCTGTTCTGGTTTCTTCAAAATTATTTCGAATTATGGACTTGGATCTTAAAATTTTGGTATAGTTAGTTCTATCGATTAATAGACTGAGTAAAAATATGAGTCATCTGTTTCAAAAAACTAGGTAGTGAAGATGTAATTTTTTCAGAACAATGCAAATTCTTTTTAGAAAACCAAACCGTCCTCACAACTCCGCAAGTGTATAAAAAAACTCAAAATTAGAATTACAAAAAATAAGGAACTATTTATTAATATTTCAGCGAGCAGAGAGGAATAAAAGAAATTTCCCTTTCCTGTACCACGAAGCTCTTATTCACGCGGTGTTTCCTGCCTTGGGAACATTGTCTCCCTTTTTTTGTTCAAGAACTTTTCTGTTCATTTGGTTTGCCTGTTTTTTGTTCAGCCAGGATTTCTTGAACCCATATTTCACGCTCATATTGTCCGCAATTTGCATCTAAGAGACTGGATTACTGTTTTCTTTTTCAAGTTTTCGTGATTCATATATTTTGATGCTGTTTTTGAAATTATTTACAATTTCAAAGAGTATTCATAAATTTTTCCATTGTTACAGTCGCCGAATCCAAATTAAAGGGCGGAACAAAAGCAATGGATACTTATTTTTAGTATTTTTGCCCAAGAAACACTAAAAAATGTGCGGTCCGCTTGTAAAGTGTTTTTTTCTAAATTTTGATTTTTATTCTAAGGAATATCTCTAGAAGTAGCTCATTCGAGTCCCTTAAGATTCAGTCGTGCTTCAAAGACTATTATATGTGATACATAAATATGTGCCTTTACTTTCAACTCCAGGCAACTGAAATTATGTAATTCCAGTACCACTAAACAGAATTAACACAAAGTTCACCATACCAAAACAGTGTCATACAACAATTCATATCTACATTACGTAGCGAAGCTTGGCTACAGCAATAATTCCCCGTTGGCATAAGATGTGGTTCGGAAATGATAAATGTGGTGAAACCCTATGCAATGCTGACGCGACGCTCGCGGTCCACCACGGTCGTATCGGGCTTATTGTGGGCATCAGTATACAGGGTGGAAGGTATGGTGTCCCGGAAACTGAAACGGGTTGTTCAGTTGACGAAACTGAACAACTTTCACAAAGAAATTCTTTTAAGACATGAAAATCATTTCTCCATACAAATTGTCTGACTTTGATCGAAGTAGTAATTTTGTATTAGGAAGTCAAAAAATTTTTGGTTCCCCAAAAGTCATTCCTTGTATTATGTTAGTTGTTTAATTTCGTTGACCCACTTTCAGTTTTCGAGACATCGTCCCTTACATCCTTTACTTACTTTC
>JARACY010002345.1:0-43946 GCA_029255725.1 Scrobipalpa atriplicella | reverse complement strand
GCAAATTATCTAAATCAGATATCTCCTTCTTCTTTCACTTAAGAGCTGGGATCTTATCGATGGAGCAATTTTCATTTTTGTCTGTCATTGGCTAGTTCTTTGATAACCTGATACGAATAAAAATCAGATACTTATAGCAAATTTAATTTCTACACTGAAACTATAGGTAAGTTCTATAAAATATAGCATATGCCTGTGTCACTGTTATTTATTTTGTTATAATTCAATATTAAACGAGTTATCAAACCATTTGTTTGTTTTTCTTTACCTACTGTATTAGATAAAATAGTTATAAGTAACAAATAACAACACATTTTTGTAATATTGCTTGAAAGTTGTGGTCAGACCTTATACTTACAAAATGCATTCATATATTAAAATAAACCTGTGTTTTTCTTTAAAAATAATGTAATAGTAGTCATTTTACGAAAATCGCTTACGCTCTTAACCTATCCGCACCCGAATCTTCTCTTAAGGGCCTATTACAATAGGCACCCACAAATTCAAATTCATATTCTGACCCCTCTCCTTAGACCAGACCCCTGTAGTGGCTGTCACTATAAGGTCAAAACTACGGCCTTTCATCTGGTGTGACCTCACCCTTCCAGGTAAAACATTGCTTTCTCTTAGCCAGGTTTTGTATTCATTTTAATGTGTTTTTGTTAACATGTTTTAGAACTTAATTAATAAGTCTGTATATTGCTTTTAAAACTTTAGAGTAGTTTTTTCGCAATTTTGTATTGTCCGATACATTTTGTAAAGATGAATAATTTATACCAATCTAAAGTACTATAACAAGTACAAATCATACTTAACATTTACAAAATTGTTATCAGTACTCTGACAAACAGCATCGTTTGCGATGATCTTCCATATTTTAATCAAGAGAATTTTCAAATTACTCAGTACCTAAAAAACATTTTATTTCCATGTCTTATTTAAATCTAAATTGTTTTTTTTTTTCATATTTCAATCCCCAACACAAACTATTCCACAATTTTCACCCACCAATTGTATAAAATGTTGCGTCGTTTATATTGAGTGCTAGTTCTAAGGAAGCGATGCTGAATGCCATACCTTGCGGGCAAACCAACTTACATTTACCTTCCCACCTCATATTTCTACCACCTTATCTGAAACGCTTTAAGGTTGAAATCGCTTGGAGGTTTGACAAGTGGGTGTAAAGTTAATTTGGTAGTCAGGTCAACACGTGGCGTATCCCGCAGTTTTAGTCGAAGTTATTTTAAGTTGCAAGCATGGACGAATAAAACACATTAAAATGAATACAAAACCTGGCTAAGAGAAAGCAATGTTTTACCTGGAAGGGTGAGGTCACACCAGATGAAAGGCCGTAGTTTTGACCTTATAGTGACAGCCACTACAGGGTCTGGTCTAAGGAGAGGGGTCAGAATATGAATTTGAATTTGTGGGTGCCTATTGTAATAGGCCCTTAAGAGAAGATTCGGGTGCGGATAGGTTAAGAGCGTAAGCGATTTTCGTAAAATGACTACTATTACATTATTTTTAAAGAAAAACACAGGTTTATTTTATATATGAATGCATTTTGTAAGTATAAGGTCTGACCACAACTTTCAAGCAATATTACAAAAATGTGTTGTTATTTGTTACTTATAACTATTTTATCTAATACAGTAGGTAAAGAAAACAAACAAATGGTTTGATAACTCGTTTAATATTGAATTATAACAAAATAAATAACAGTGACACAGGCATATGCTATATTTTATAGAACTTACCTATAGTTTCAGTGTAGAAATTAAATTTGCTATAAGTATCTGATTTTTATTCGTATCAGGTTATCAAAGAACTAGCCAATGACAGACAAAATGAAAATTGCTCCATCGATAAGATCCAGCTCTAAGTGAAAGAAGAAGGAGATATCTGATTTAGATAATTTGCAAATCAAGTTAGAATTTTTTGACATCAAATAAATAGTATCACTTTGATATTCAATAAATCGTATCACTTTAGTATCGCTTATTCTGTCACCGTCACCTCTCTTCCCTCTTCATAACAAAATATGCTAATGCATAACACAAAAAGCTTTCAAATTTATACATTGTCGACTAGTAATAGTTTTTTTTACCAAATCCTCCTTTTGTGTGGAGTGTGTATTTTGGTAATATGCAGCCGGTAGCATTCCTGATCTGATATGGTGTCGGTCGTTGCCTATTGTTCAATAGAAATTTTATTTAATTTGACGTTATGTTATGTCTCATATTATGTTCGAAGAATATTAATTAACACTCGATAAGTACCTAGATCATAAGTCGGACTTCTTATCTTAAGTCGTTGTCAATCGAGTCCCATTGGGAATCGAACCCTCATTTTTCAGAATAAGAGCCAAAGATTCAAATCACTAGAACAAGGAGGAATTGGTACATGACTGCCGCTTAGCCATACTTGTGTGTGTAAAATAATGTAACTACACGCACATTACCTTGGTGCGCGTTAGTTTTGCATAGCAAACCTGCAGTTATGCTCACAAGGGCGCGTGTCTTTACGTACAACCACAACTAGGCTCGTATTTATAAAGCGATCTCAAGATTGAGAGCAATATTAAGTATGGATTTGACATGTCGTTTTGTACTGAAATGATATTTCTGATACGAACTCAAACTCGCTGTCACTCTTGAGAGCTGATTATAAATATGGGCCTTAGTTATTTTGCGATAGATTCACACAAGTTTTATTTTACTATTTATACAAACTTCGAGAAACAAACGATTTTCAATTAACCGCCCAACTTTTATGTTTGCGCAGGTAAAACAGGCAGTTTTCATTACAGCTGATCGACCGATCCCAGGCTTTAACGATGATTCAAGCCATTATCACGTAATGGCTAAACCCGATTGGTCGGATCGGCTTTATGCTAGCACTTGCAAATCGGATTGGCTGCTGGACTAGGGTGGCGAGGTTTTACGGCCTAGCCACGGAAAACCAGACAAGTCTTTTCTGGGCAAGCGAGAATAAAATACCTAAATTGTTTATAGTCGCAAGACTTTGCCGCTCATACCACTTGAAAATTTACGGCAACAAATTCTAAAAATGACGAAGATTCAGACTTGAAAGTTTATGTAACTTTTGTGTATATTGTTACATACCTCTCCAGGACTCCGATAGTAGTAGTAGGACATTATATATACCTTACTAGTAACACCGTGAAATATTTATGGGTTGATGGTTGACCACTAACCTGGCAAAAGCCTAATCTAGTATTGGGTGTGGTTTCCCTTCTGGCTTGCGAAAGTCAGATGGCAGTCGCTTAGTACCTTCGTTCAATCCCCTAGATTAGGTAGCTAACCCCGTGAAATACGGGAAAAGTCTAAGGAGATAAAGATAATGATGCCAGTTTTTTTTTTCTGCTGCTTCCAACATGTTCTTCGGAAAAGAACTGATACAATAGAATGTTGCTGTTAGAGACTGGCATATTACAAACTCTACAATTTTCTAATGTGATTTTCTTCAGTTTTTCCAGTCGCCTGGCCACCCTACACTAGTCTCATTGCGGCATATTAGCAACCCCTATTACGTCCAACTGCTAGTAATAACAGTAGATTCGGTATAAAATGCGACATACGTGCTGATATGCGTTAGCTTTTGTACTCACAAATGAAGGCGGCCATTTGCAATTACAATTCTTTGGATGTTCCTTCGCCTATAAGGATTCAGATAAAGTAGGTAACATAAGGATAGGGTCTTACAATAATGCTGTACAATAGTATATTTTAGGCCTATTGCATAACTTATTTTAAATTAAGAATAAAAATACATTCTTAAGTCATGCACTATGTATGGGAACGGAAAACACAGAACATCAACAATTAAACAGCCTATTACTAATTTATAGAATAAGGCGTTATTTTGCTAACAATTACTTACAAGCAGTATCTGTCATATTTAACAGATAGGACTATACAGAGAATTATAAAATTTAAGTAATAAGTTTAAATCAACCGAAACCGTCACGTATTTTTAGGAAAAGCACCTGTAAGTATATTGTGATTTTTGTCGCTGCTAAACTTGCAATAAAAAAAATGTTCTGAACGAAAACACTCCGTATGTGGATCCGATATCTCAGTAAATAAATATTTTGATATCAATGTAAGATACTTTAAGCAGTAGCCGGACCCATTCACTTTTCTCAGAAAGATATTTTATTTTAATAAGCAATAATTTATTCAAACGACCATTAACAAGTCGTCGTCGAATCGAATGTCCTATAATGAGCTTTAATATAACCGTTATATGACTAAAATGTGTGGATTGTCTTCTTATTGTGTAAGAATATAAAAATAGACCGTGGATTGTGATTTAAATAGACACCTGATACTAATGTTACAACTTTATAGAAAATAGAAGATTATTTTATTTGATCAATGATCAACTGTGATAAATATGATATGTAGTATCATATATATTTTATACTCTCAAATAAGCACAATTTGTACATGTCATTGGTGTTCCAAATAAGTTTCAAAATTTATTATAAAGTAATATAAATTTAAAAAAGCGAAAAATGAAAAATCGCGCGCGTTGATGTCTTTTGTACAGAAAAAAATATTGCTAACTCTTCTAAGTTTTATTTTCTAACTTAAGCAACTATAAAGAAAGAAGTCAGTTTCTAGAATGAGTATATTCCAAGGCTCATAAACCACAAGACTTCCTTACGCTAAAACACTCTTAAATACCAACATTCTTTCTACAAGTTCGCAAACCTCATCTGTTTAAGGCACGCGGATAACTTCGCCTTCAAGACTCTATTAACTTGGCTCGCAAATATGTCAACACCAAAACATACTTTATGCTATACGACATACGAGCTATAAATACAAAAAAATGTCATCGCTCAACTATGTTCCCATTGCTTTTTCTACTCCTCAGGAAATGGAGGCTTCAGACCAGATCGTAATTTACGCTAAAGATACACACAAATCACGCCTTTATCCCTAATGGGGTAGGCAGTGTAAAAACGACTAAACAAAAGTCGTTCCGCCACGTCTGACAAGTTTTGAGGGTTATTACAGATGATTATGTATATTGCTATAGTGACGGGTTGTCAGCCCATCGCCTATAAATTGCAATACACTGAAACTCTCGAATCCCTTAGCTGGTTTTTACAGCATGCCCGGGAGGAGATGCAGCTGGCACATTCTATGTTTTTCTATCGCTCCCAGTCCAGCATGGAAGAATACGCTAAAGATGGCTGTCGATAATTTTCTTCTATGTATTTAGGTTTAGATTTTAAAGAGCTATTTGAATAAGAAAATTAATTTAAAATGGACGATTTAGAACAAAAGGAATGCGGCCTTGAGTTTATCTGATTAAATGTATCCTTAAACTGTTCTAGTAACACAACAAATTTTACATAAATAAGGAAAGAACTCTATTAATTTCTATAATATTTCATGATATTATCAAATCTTTACTTATTTTTTGTGTAAATTATAACTGCCGTATGAAAAAAAGAAGCCTATAATTTTTTGGCTTGTTTTTTTTTTCATGGGAAGAAAGTGAATTCTACTCGTGTGATAAGTAAAGTCTAGGAATATTTATTTCATCCTCTACCGAGAAATCTCCTTTACAAGGCTTCGTATTTGTTTGCTATCCTGTTCTTATGTCAAAGTTAAGAAAGTGACAGCGCTACTAAGAATTAGAATTAGTAACTGGACGGCGTGAATTGAGTCCAATTTCTAACACATGTAGGTATATTAAATTGGCAACTATAAAGTGACTAATGACAAATTGTTAGTTTCGTAAGTTTCTCTTTTAGTTTAAAGCGCTAATAAAGACTAATTTAACGATTATTATTTGGCCGGTTTATAGTTTGTGTAGTAAAATTAGTTATTTATGTTTCTGCAAGCAATAAGAAAATTCAGACAATTCAAACAAGACAAAAAATTGTTTAATATAACTATGTGATAAATACACTGTTTGTTCATTATACTTACGTGAAATATTTATTACTATCAATATAATATTGTATGTCTAATTTCTGTTGTTTCTTTTTTCAGGTAAATTTTCAACACATCATCTTATCTCTTTAGACGATCCTCACAAAAGGTTAGAAATAAGAATTTTTTTTTTTGAGCCATTCGACTTCCAATCGAATCGAATTTACTTTGCATCAGTTCTCAGGTTAATCGAATCCATACAAAGTTTTCTTTTTCATAAATATTACTATTTACTCAACTACAATTGTGTAATTTTTTCACTACTTGTGAAATAAGTAAGACTCAATGACTCCCATAAAACAGTTTTTTGTTTGTAAAATCAAAGACAATCTAAGCTTTTGAGTCAAAGAGTCAAAGTTTTTGAATCTTTTCATTAATTCTCAAACAGCCTTTCAACACTACCAAAGTGAAATTCCCTTTGCTCTATCAAGAATGCGCGCACGCAGGACAGCGTTACCATACCATAGCCAAACTAGTTCGTTGTGGGGGGGGGGGGGGGGGGGTGAAGGGGGAAGGCAGGAAGCGGGGAGGAGGGGGACGAGACGTGTTGAAATACGTACACGGGACGCGGATTAAACTTGAATCAGGTGTACGGTCGGCAGGTGCAAGTGATAACTAAAAGTAATATAATTAATAATTATTCAATTTGATCGAATAATTTGGTGACTTGCAATCTTTAACACTATAGTTTAAAGCTTAGATAATAGATTACATTTGACATTTCTTTGACGCCTATTTCTATGCTGTTTTTTACTATGAATTAAGAACTGTCAAATTTGATGAAACTTGGAACACAAAATTACATAAAAAAGGACCTAATTTATATATAAGGTCCTGGAGGAGGAAACAGGTTAAAATTCACCACGGGAAATTAATTTTCACGGGAAAACTTATTAACGCGGGTGAAACCGCGGGCGCCAAGCTAGTAAACAATAAATAATAATAAAAAATATACAAATTACATTGATACTGCTGGTTAAGTCAACTGAATTGTCTGTCAATAAGGATGATCAACAGAAAATTTAAAATTCATGGTTGTCAGAATTTGCACATAAATTTAAAAGGTACTTGCACAAATTGAATCAATTAGTCATCATTTTATTGGGGTTGGGGCATAATTTTAATTAATGTTTCCTGTTAAAGTTTTATTGTAACGCCAATCAATTTAATTTTATATTTGTTTTATTAACCGTGTAAAATGTTGTTGGCTATAAAAATGCACCCATTTAAAAGTGTGATAATATAAACAAAATTCATTTTTCTTGTAAAGTAGCCCGTTTAGTGGTACAATTATAATTTGTTTTGGCTCAGTTTCAGCTGTCTTTGAAATAGACATATTTTGGTCCCTTTCTATCTCTTTTTTTCTAGTCAAGAGCAAACCTAATTCAAGTTATAAAAAAACATATTTTTTGTTTTTTGCTATCCGTACACATAATGCCCAAAGTTAACTGTCACAATGGGTTGTATTTAACACGGCACTATCACTAGAGGATCGGATAACATCTCCTGAGATAACTATGATGATCGATGACATATCGCTAATAACATAAACAGTGTGGACAAATCACTACGGGGTGTAAGGGACAGCGTCCCACAAACTAATAGGGGTTGCTCAGACAACCAAACTGAACAACTATCACCGGGATTTTTTTTCAGGAAATGAAAAAAAAAATTTGCTTTTTCATACAAAGTGACCGCCTCGATCCGACAATTTGTATGGAAAAGCAAAATTTTTTTTCATTTCCTGAAAAAAAAACCTGGTGATAGTTGTGCAGTTTCGTTGACTGAGCAACCCCTATAAGTTTGCGGGACGCTGTCCCTTACACCCGTGTAACAGAAAGGGTATATGCATCGATAAATGTGTGAATCTGCCCATGATACTGAACAACTTTCCCTAAGGAACATAGGTCGAAAAACGAAAAAAAAAATGACTTCCCATACTAAATACGCTATCAGCTTATGCATTTTGTATGAAAGGTCACAATTTTTTTTCGTTTTTCGACTGTTTCTTAGGGAAAGTTGTTCAGTTTCATGGGTAGATTCACACATTTCTCGATGCATATACCCTTTCTGTTACACGTTGTATAGTGACTATACTACAGGTCCTGCAATAGACCATCGCATACTGTTTTATTTCTTTTCCCGAAAGAATAAACATAATTTCCTGGGGTGAAAAGTCACCGATTATAGGACGAAGAAGCAATTTTTTTACGGGATACCTAGGCAGAGTATCCCGTAAAAAATAATAACATTCATGTTCGGTAAAATTCAGGTTATTTGAGATAGGAATATGTATTACGCAGTGTTAGTGAAGTGACGAGTTGTCAGCCCATCACCAAAATAAAGGAAAACTGGATCTTACAGGTACACCCGGCAAGAGAACCAGCTGGTACATTCTATATTTTTATCGCTCCCAGTCCAGCATGGAAGTCATTCTATTCTGCAATATATTCTGTATACACTAAGTACATCCAACCCTAAATATATCGGGTTACATTCTCACTCCCGCAGGTGTCGGCTATATAGAGGGTGTTAAATAAAGCGCCGTATACAGGGTGTGAAGCTGAGAGGAAGCGGCACTAGTATTGTTTGCCTTTGTTTTTCTGTTTAAGATATGCGCTTTTGCGGTCGCACCGTTTTTTTTTCTTTCTTTTCGGAGTTGGAGTAAGACGATATTCGGTGGGGTTTTGTTTTTGATTCGATTAAAGAGAAATCGTCAATATAGTGCGTTTTTGATCGGAAATAATAAAAGATAGAAAAAGCTATAACAATAAAAATCAAGAAAGAGTTGTAGATTTATTTTAATACTTTGGCCATACAACCTAAAGAAACCTAAAGCTTATTTCTTAGTTAGGCCCGTATTTATAATCAGCTCTCAAGAGTGACAGCGAGTTTGAGTCCGTATCAGAAATGTCATTTCAGTACAAAATGATCTGTCAAATCAAAACTTAATATTGCTCTCAATCTTGAGATCGCTTTATAAATACGAGCCTTAGACTTCCATAAAAAAAATATCGTCTTTCTCAGGCATCCTAGATATTCACCCAAGGATACAATAATTTAGAATAATATCCATAAATATGATCACACGAATAAGTCGAATAAATTTGACTATGTCGCAAGAAAAGTCAACTTTCGGATAAATTTCGAAACCACATTACAAAAACTCAACAAATAAATTTCCATATCACCTTTATTATTCCGATCGATTTTTTCAACAGAACAGGAATGTTGCAGTCAAGTCCAAAATCCGGTTAGTTATGCAAATACCCATAAAACGGGATGTAATTAGATTTTTTTTAAACACTTATCGGCTGCCGTGGAAGAGTTTATCGAATCGTCATAATACTGAGTGTTTTTGAAATTTTGAGTTGGGAAGTCAGTTTTTTTGTATGGGTTCTGTATAATAATATTTTCAAAGCCTTTGGGTCATTGGTCCAAACATTTAAAAATGTTTCTGCTGTACCCTTCATTAATAAATAGACTCAATCTAGGTGAAAAAAAAGAGCTCCCTTCGCTTCCTCCTTTAAGGGGCATGGCAAATAGGAAGCGGTGCGGCGCCGTTGCGTCGCCAATGCGTCGTTTTTGTATAGAAACTTCAAATCAAGCTGCGCTGCGCAGACGTAAATTACATACAAAATTGACGCGCCTCCGCCTCGCCCGCGCCGCACCGCTTCCTATTTGCCATGCCCTTAAGATGTATTTATAGTAAAAAATACTTGTTATTAAATTGCCAGATAAGTATGGCAAAATTATTGTAAATGAGTAATAAATAAATACAATACAATACAATACAATATTTGACAATTGACACTAGCATAAGTAACTCTTTACAGACATCTATCAAACCTTTTCTTCTTCTTCTAAAATTTAAGAGCATCACTCTTGTCGGTGGAGCATTCGCCATCGCTCCCGGTCCAATGCCAGTTCTTTTGTCTCCTGGTACGACTTGACGTTTATCTTCTCCTTCACTTGGTCGAAAAAACTGCGTCTTGGTCTTCCTCTCCCTCTCTATCGAGTTGACAGCGTGAATCTCTACTCTAAAAAGGTTTTTCTATCGAACCTACGGACCCCTAAAACTGCATATAAAGCGGCCGGCACCCACGACGCCGGTGTCATTGACCTTAGGTATAATACGGCTATAAAGATTGCCTCGCATGATCTTAATTACTATTTTCGAGAAACACTAAAACAATTTCGACGGATTCTCTCTCGATGACGCCTGAATTAGCCGTTATTGTAAATATTTTGTGGTTTTATTTTTATCGTGATAGATGTCGCTGTCTCATTCGATAGAACAGAAATCCACAAATAAAAAAAATTCTAGAGATCCTTTGATGGTGAGTTCTAAAAGATGTCGTAGCAAAAATAATACTGAGTAGGTAGGTACAGTACAACAGAACAAATATAATTGTTACCTATTAATCAAGTCCATTGTAATTAAACTTAAGTTTAAACAAATACAGATCGCGCCAAACTTCTAGATGCCTCTGAAGTTGTTCGCGCAGCTCCCCGCTCCCCCGCTGATCCCGATATTTTGCCACTGCGACGTCATTTTAGAGGCATCTAGAAGTTTGGCGTGATCTGCACCTAGAGGTACATATTTTAATATAACAATTTTAAAAGCCCAAGTTGTACATAGCCAAAAGTACAACTGTGTATTTTAAATAGCCTGAACAGAAATTGTTCTTCATGATTTGTGAAAAACACTGATTCATCACCAAAAATTATTTTCTCAAAACTCTTCTCATCCCATCTCCTTCTGGGCTTATTTAAGTGATGTTGCGGTCGGGTTTGCAATCGGACTCTTTGTGAATCATACATTAGGTCATTTAGAAGATTACAATGTTGTTTCTTGTCTTGAATTATAATGAGTTCTCTGAAAAAAAAACTATAGTTTTGTAACAGGAAGTTTGCTGGATTAAAATAGGTATTATTGTCGGCTCTTTGTGCTGAAATATATTATTTGTCTAGTTGTTTTTTTTCTACCTAATTACTTTGTCTTGGCTAGGAGTTAGGTCCCATATTTGAAATAACTGATATTTTTTGAGCACATAAAACTATGGATCGTGACAAATCTTTAAGCCATTGGAGTTTTAAAGTTTCCTAACTAGCTAGAAACTTCTCATGACGTTTGAAGGAGGCATTAGCCTCGACGTTTCGAACATAATACGATTGTCACCATCAGGAGCTCGGAGAATACATACCACCGGACTTCAAGGGTGAAACGTCGAGGTATATAACTCCGTCAAACTCACAAGTAACTAGCCGAGTATTTTATAAATATATAAATAACACTTGTTCCTCGTTTAATAATAAATTAGAAAATTCTTCATCTGAACTTTAGTCTGGCAGTTAAAACTAGCTCACTCTAATGGCTAATTAAACCCTTCAACTGGGTAATAATGGTCATAGTTACTGGTTTTACTGGCTGATATTTGATTGCAATACCAACCTGTGCTGACGCCGGCCGGAAGTCGTTGGAACCTAGGATTGTACCTACGTTTAACTATAGTCTGTGTTCCTAGGTTTGTAGATAACGTTTGCAACTACATTTCCTGTTGTTGAGTTAAGGATTTTAGTACGTTGAATTTAATATATTATATTTAGTGAAAATCAAAGAGTTGTTTCTTACTGGAAATCAGCTATTTACTTTCTTACTTACTTTGTTTGTATTTTTATCACTATGCATACCTACAGTACTAAACTAAGGCTCGTATTTATAAAGCGATCTCAAGATTGAGAGCAATATTAAAATGACATTTCTGAAACGAACTCAAACTAGCTGTCACTCTTGAGAGTTGATTATAAATACGGGCCTAATTATTTTACGAAATGTTCAGTTTATAACACTGATTTTCTCGTACATTTTATAAAATTGAGCCATTAGGTATTTCAGGGTAGGCGGAATGGAAGTATCTGCTTAATTTTTACCTTTCGATCGGAAAAAGTTCAAAGACTAAATTAACGTATTACGTCACAGTAATAAAATTTCAATCTAACCTACACATTTCATAAAACAACCGAGGAATTTTATGACAGGCCACGAAAGATTATCAATTTTAAGTTTTTATTCACCATCCACCGAAACTGGTTTTTTTATTCGTCTAGACTGAGGTTCGTTTAGACTAATTTCTTTTATAGTTTTATTGTAACGGGGTTAAGATAAGCTTAATTTGATAAAAAATACTAAAATACATGCTTTTTGATAAAGATTTATTTTGTTTGGTTTATGAACGTAGATAATAAAGCTATTCTTTACAATACATGAAAATTGACGGTTCAAACAGGCTATTAGTTTCACTGGGTGGATTGAATCACTTGGTGGCTCAGTGGTTAGAGCGTCGGCACGGTACGCCGAAGACCGTGGGTTCAAATCCCACCCAAGTGTAACTTTTAGCTTGTTTATTTTCATGTATTATGAAACATTAACACTTTATGAAATTTTCCGAAATATTTATGCTATTCTTTACATTTTTTCTAATATAAGGTATGTATAATGTATTTCTTCCATGCTGGACTGGGAGTGAGAGAAAAACATATGCATATCCTCCCGGGCATGCTGTAAAAGTCAGCTAAGGGATTCGAGGGTTTCAGTATTGTAATATTTAGGCAATGGGCTGACAACCTGTCACTATAGCAATATACAGGTCAATTTGGAATATCCCTCAAAACTTGTCAGACGTGGCGGAACGACCTTTGTTTAGGTCATTTACGCTCTGCCTACCCCATTAGGGATAAAGGCGTGATTATATGTATGTATGTATGTATGTATGTATGTATAATGTACCTATCTCTTTTTCGTGTCCATCAAACATCTACTTCTTTTATAATTTTAAGACAATTTAAGACTACTTATAAAAAATATGATCCGATATGTGATTCATCCGGCATTATACACCAATTAAACAAATAAGACTTAAATGCTGTAGAATATAAAAGATATTCATTCTACAGTTAATTTTACGTAGGCGACCATCTTTTCAAGATGAATGAACTTCACTTTATTTTGTAATAAAGCTTTTGAATTATCGATGGGTTAAGTCTTATGAATGCTTACGTTATAAGCGAAAAAAAATACTGTACATACTGATTAAAGAACAATATGTTTTTTTTATGTATTTTTTATCCTTTGCTCATTAAAGTACCAAAAAAGCGGCGAAAACGACCAAGATGTGTAGGTGGAATAAATAGAAAATTTCGACTTTTAAATTGCAAAACGCTACTTAAATTGAATACCCAACGGAAAACTTGCAATTTATTCATTTATTCTCCCGAAAACTTTCTCAAAAACCATAAAATAGGACTGAGACAGACGAAAGCTACGTACACGACATAAATACTACCAAATCCTTTCTCAAAAACGTCTCAACTCCCTCCATCCAGTATTGAAAAACCTACCTAAAAATGCAGATGCTAAAGTCGATTTTTCTGTGCGAAAGACCGGTAGTTAGGTTGGCAACAATGTCCAGTATAGCCAACGTTAAGAAAAAGACAATGCTGTATCGTTTTTGGGGACAAGCGGAGGTGACAGGCGGTGGTTTCTGGATTTAATTTGCAGGCATTTTGGGGTCCGATGTGGACTGCATTCGGACTGGACCCGCTGACACCACAATAGGCCCCTGACACTGACTGATGTGACCAGTTAGAAGCGCTTTTTTTTGGCGGCGTCTTTTCGGCAGGTGTCTTAGTTTCTATTTTTAAATTGCAGTGTTTGTATTTCTTATTTATTTCTTCCATGCTGGACTGGGAGCGATAGAAAAACGTAGAATGTACCAGCTGCATCTCCTCCCGGGCATGCTGTAAAAACCAGCTAAGGGATTCGAGGGTTTCGGTATGTCACTACAGCAATAAACAGATCTATCTTAAACAACCCTCAAAAATTGTCAGACGTGGCGAAACGACCTTTGTTTGGGTCGTTGACGCTCTGCCTACCCCATTAGGGATAAAGGTGTGATTTATGTATGTATGTATGTGTTTGTATTTAGCTCAAGCAGTACTACGCAGTATCAATGTAGCTGTAATAAAAAAGTGTGTTTAGTTTTGAAATATCCGATTACAAAAAGAAAAACGTTGACCTACAATAACAATGAAAGCAGAATCATATGAAAATTGCCCTGTTTCAACTATCTCTTAAAAAACACACATTATTAAATATAAAAATGTTTCGCCACTTTTCGTCTATCGATCGAATGCGGTGTCAAGTTAGCCAACCCAAAAACCCTGTTTAATAGGCCTCTTACGTGATTAATCAGACCTTTGCATTCAGAAGCTTTCACAACTCATTCAAAATTCCAACCCTCGCATCTAAAACCCGCGAAACCTTTCAATTAACCTAAACAAACGGTATTCACGATAAATCACGAGTTGCTACCAACAGGGAATCGAACCCGCGTACCGATAGCCCGCAGGTCGCCGATACAATCGCATCGCGACGTTCCCTGTTAATTGTAGACTTTAATTGATGTACTGGAATAAATGGTCTTATGGGATCAGGGCAGTTGTGATCCTGTATCTTTTGGGGCAACTCCAATTATGCTGAAGGAAGTGAAGTAAGATGGCATTTATATACTGTAAATTGCTTAAGCAGACTTCTATACTAGTTTAAAGCAACTATAGTATACTATACCAGAAAATAGAAATTAACAACAACGTCTCTTCCCAGATATAATTATTAAACGTTAGTAATGAGAAGTATCACTGTATTTCAAGTTAAACTTAGGCGATGAGAAGAGATCTGAATTTTACGGGAAAAACAAATTGACCGCAGGAGGTTTAAATATCCTCACCCTATCTATACCTACAAATAGTTTTTTTTTTAATACATCTGTTAAGCTTCGTAATCAGATTGTAAAAATGTAAATATAACAAGTTAAGTCAGAGATTATTAAGAGAAATAATAATAAAGTCTTAATTTGTTGGTTAAATAATTTAAATAAGACAGTATTTCGTGTCAGATACGAGGTCGTCGCTTTGTACCTGGAAATCTTATAATAGTACAGTCATGAAGAAAAGTATAATGTTATTGACTCGTTGAAGAAAAGTCATGGTTTTGATGATAATGAATATCGAAAAAATCTATTAGGTACTATAGAGTCAGAGTTCTAAAACCGTAAAGAATGAAAAGAAGTTTATACGCAACTGAAATATATCAAGGAGCTATTGGAGTGCGATTGCCATTGGGGCAATTTATATACGCACAAAATCACTAGATCTTGACTAAAATGGTCACCTGTCCTTTTTTATATTGAGAGAACAGAAAGGGACGGCAACAATTTTGGGTCATGCCCTCCACGAATAGATAGCTTTGCTTAGACTTCTGGGTTAGTTCGCTCCATTGTAAACTCTATCTTGGTCACTTGGTTTAGTCTCTAAAGGCAAGAGAAAATCAATAAAAAAAGCTTCTATGAGCACTTTTCTTCCCAACTGTCTTTTGAGAACATAGTTGAACTGAGCACACATGCTATCAGATCGAGCGCCAATATTTTCACCTGAATTATGTTATTGGCCTGCCCTCAGTGTAAACATTACCTCTGGAAGGCACGGATAATAATAATTATACTTATTTCAATGGTGGTTTTATACTCAAGTAGGTTGTCAAGATTTTGTGTTTTTGGAATGGTGGAGTGGGCTGAAGTTTACCCTGTGCTATGTCTGAAGATAGCTGATTACATTTTCTGTATTGAAAGCTGCATTAATATTATCAAAGGTAGTGTCTGTGTGTTCCTCATTTTGATTGCTAGTTGCTCCTTTACTGAGGCGCCAAGAGCAAAATTGGGAAATTTTTACAAATCTCGCAAAAATGTTGTTAAAAATATGGTGTAAACCATTCGTATAGGTTACCTAATTGGCGAGATTTTATAAATATTGAGGGTTTTTTTGTGCAATCATTTTTTTTTAATGACGGTGTAGGTAGCTTTATTAATAAGTAGGTATGTTATTATGATGTCTGCGAGTAGGAACTTTAATCTTTTTAAAGTTCTCACACACAACCTTGCGCAAACGTAACCAAAACCTATAATCATCACCATTTATATCGAACCGTCTCGAATGACCCCAAGTAACTAGAGGTTATAAAGCTCTACTAAAACCATCATTTCCTTACCGCTAGCCGCATTTTTTTGACCAATCAGAGAGCGGTGCGCGCGCACCCGAGCGCAATTTGTCAACGTGATTGGTTGAAAAAAGATCGTCGGTTATTTTGAATTGCTCGGAACTTAGAGATAAAATGGTTTTTGTTTTTCAGAGAAAGGAAATTGTCTCGGTTTATAGCTATTTGAATTACAGTTGGAGTTTTTACATCCATATCGAAGAATTTACATTTGTATGTCTCGGGATTTATTAATACTAGTGACTTGCCCCCAGCTATTACTGGTAAAATAAATAAAAACCTCAAAAAATATAGGTACATTTTGACATTGAAAAGTTTCAATTGTTAAGGGCATGGGGGTGACTTCCATTTCTGCTATGGTATTAACATCTTTTTTATTCTTATTTTAGTCTAATACAGCAATAAACTAGCAATGAATTCACAATAGAAGTCTTTATTTACACAAATAGATTTGATTCTGCATATTATTATGCGAACATCGCTTCTGAGTTTATTTGGAATCCAGCATCAATCCTGGTTATAAAAAAAACTGAATTCAGAAGTCAGGCTGTCTACATAAAACTAAGATTTATTGCTGCTAAACCTAAGTCGCTAGTGCTGTTAGAGTATCGATAGTTGATATTAGGAATGTAAATACTCTTCAAGTTATTCCTAATATTTATTCTTTATGGTACATAAAATAAAAAAGAGAGGCAAACTATCATCAAAGCTTGTATTTATGACGCGATCTGAAGATTGAGAGCAATGAGAGGATTTGACAGGATGTTTTTTACTGGAATGATATTTCAATAATAACTCAAATTCACCCAGTTGTAAGAGCTGCGAGTACCAATACGGGCCTATTTAAAAATATATATAAGAATTATTTCAGCCCACCCGTTAGGTTAAAAAACTGTATTTACTGAAACCAAAAGTAAATAAATACTTAGATAGATTCTTATTAAATTAATGAGGAAAAAAAAATGCTTCTCTCTACTCTCTTTTGAATTAATCTTGGGGACGTTACTGGTAGTGGAGCATTTGAAAGGTGTCGAAATCTAAAAACTTTTTCGTATCGATAATATATCGACGTGTCCCAACACTAGTCAGTGACGTGACCACCGCTATACTTCTGGCAGTAAACGTGGCGTAGTCCAGATGGTGAAAAGAGAAGGTTTGTTTGTATTTATTATAAAACATTTATGAATCGTAAGCGGTCCTTATACGTAGGTAAACTTGTTTGGTATATATTGTAATACTACATGACTTTGAAAAAAAAATAGGAATTTCCTTTGTTTTGTTTGTTTGATCATGTTTGTTTATGATTTTTTCCAGGAAGCGATTATGAATGTTTGAGGTTAAGAGTCTTAAAAAATTTTACTGCGGGAAATTTCTTTTCCCACAGGAAAGATAAATGAAATGAAAAAAAAGCTAGTGATTTTCTGATAATTATTAAATTGTATTTTACTAGAAGGAAAAGTAGGTACATCGTGTGTGTTTATAAAAATGCAATGGTGAAAGTGACGGTAGTCGTGAAACCACCAAGTCCCTCCAGGAAGGCAAGACACCTCATTACACTAATTAGCAAGAAAAAATCTAAAGCGAAAACGTCGATCAGCTCCCGTGCTAACCGAGCTGTAGAGATGTCCAAAAATATCGACAATGTTTTATCGATCGAAAAATATGTACCTAACGTATTATTTTCTTATGTCTTTAGGTATCTAGGTATTAGTCTTTATGATTATTAGAAATGATTAAAAAAATTAAAAGCAAAAAACGTTTAAGCTGCTTGACGAATATGGTTTTGTGAACAGGGGGCAAATAATAAATATGTTACTGTTGTTTTCTTTGAGATTAGAAACGTCTTAATCTTTTTACATATTTCGTCATCTTCGGCTTAGTTTTTCATGTAAGTCTCTCCTTTTTTCACGTGGTAACGTCTACCTATAACTGCAGTATTTGGAAAATTTATTTCTCTTACAAACACTTTTTCTTAAAAAGTGTATTTAAATTCTGAAATCCGGACACTGTCGAATTCACAATGATGCCATTACATTAAGAATTGAAGCTGTGTTGGAGTTTCTATGAAGAATATGTACCTAACGTATTATTTTCTTATGTCTTTAGGTATCTAGGTATTAGTCTTTATGATTATTAGAAATGATTAAAAAAATTAAAAGCAAAAAACGTTTAAGCTGCTTGACGAATATGGTTTTGTGAACAGGGGGCAAATAATAAATATGTTACTGTTGTTTTCTTTGAGATTAGAAACGTCTTAATCTTTTTACATATTTCGTCATCTTCGGCTTAGTTTTTCATGTAAGTCTCTCCTTTTTTCACGTGGTAACGTCTACCTATAACTGCAGTATTTGGAAAATTTATTTCTCTTACAAACACTTTTTCTTAAAAAGTGTATTTAAATTCTGAAATCCGGACACTGTCGAATTCACAATGATGCCATTACATTAAGAATTGAAGCTGTGTTGGAGTTTCTATGAAGAATTTTACTGTTTTCTGATGCAAACAACCAAATTTACTTAAAGGTTACAACAGTTCCTGTGTAACCGTTGTCTGACTCGAGAACCCTTTACTCCGGTAAAGTATCGATTTTTGCCCAACATCCCAGCCCTACGCGTTCATATCAAGATGGCCCGGGAGCGCACTAATGAAAAGCACCTTGTTTAGTTTATTAACCCTAATGTATTCAGATAGGCAAGTCGATTGCGAGGCAAATGTCAGCGTACTGGCCCTGATGAATTTGTTGCGATTTTGTTACTAATTGGGCCGAAAGGCTGGTTAATGTCACATGTGTGACCTATAAGGCATCAGTGATTTGGTTATGTAAACTCTAATTGTTTACGTTCTTGTCTTCGCTGGAAGCGATAAAATACCTACTTTTTACTTGAAATGAGTTAGCTCTGGCGCTCTTGACACTTCTATTTACTTTAATATTCTAGTGTAAAAACAGAGGGCGTTGCACACAGTAAGAGCTAATATGGATGTCTCATGTGCTAGTAATATCATTTCCCTAAAGAAACCAAAAGTTTATAAGTCCGTTTTTTATGAGCCTCAAAATTTTGACAATTGAGTTTCAAAAAGCGTGTACCACTAGGTATACTAACTCCGAAACAAGCTCATTAAATTTGTTTAGTGAATGAAATTTCTTGCTTTATTTTGCGATACTTGTTGAGGGTTAGGTGATAATCTTTTTGTACACATTGATGAAACTTTACAACTGCTATGGCTCAAAATTTAATTTATTAACTGCACCAATAGCATTAAGTATTCATTACTCATGTAAGTAAGTAGTACCTAAGTAAATTGAATCACAATAAAACCGTTACAAAAGCTCCGTCAACTTAAAAAAAATGGCGTAGATTTTTAAAATTACATTCGCATAATAAACCCGAGACAATTCCGAAACCAGATAATTGGATTGTGGATAATACTTATACAGTATGTCCACGCTTTAAATGCACGTGGGTGAGGGCGCTGCATGTTGGGAGAACTGTCAAAAATGGCGTTTGCGGCCATGTTGAATTTAGTTCAGTTTTTCGCCACATGCACTTAAAACCCTGACGTTATACAAGTCGAGTTTTTACCCGCGTATTTGGTAGTATCATAATTTCTTGTTGGCTCGTTTCTTTTTGAGGCCGCCCTTTCGATACGCTGCCCGATAATTCTGCAGTCGGCATTCGAAATTCAAGTGCGGGTTTGAAATTCAGCGTTGGATTCGAGTTTCGAACGTTTTAACCGATTGTAATAAGTAAGCAATGGCGGAAAAGATGGCGGCTTCTTGTTAAAAAAAAATACTATACTTACATAGGGACGTGAAAGCAAAAGAACGTAAAATATACCACTGAATTATTTTTCTAAGCGTACGGGATTGGATAAGCATTCAGGACAAACTTTCACGACAAAAAAATATTTATGCGCAAAATGCAGGAATACTTAAAAAAACAGAAATTATTCTATAGAAAGATAGGTCGATGATCATAATGTTTCCTTGTTAAAAACCAACGGCTCTATTTGTAGTGCCGATGTCAAAATACGAATTAAAATTGCTGTCTAATAAAGTACCTAGCCGACAGAACCATATAAAGTTGAATTTGTAGTGCCTATTGTATTCCAAAAAGTAATTCTCAACTTTCCAACATTTAAGTAAGTATATTTTTAACCCCGCTACCGCCAAGTAGAGTCACACGAACCTGAGGTAATAAATAATAAACACAATTTAATTTTCTTCAGTACAAAAACATAAAGTGAAAAATGTCAACAAAGGTTTTTACGACCACTATACGTTGACACTTTAGCACCAACCTATTAGACCGTGGTAAGGTTGTTATTAGCTTGGCCCGGGTGTAAATAAGCTACATGGTAATAAAATCTACTTGTTGGACTGAGGTGTAGTGTTGCCGTCTCTAAAATATTTTCTAGAAACTAATTTGTTTGTTGGTTGGTTGGGAAAACGGCGGAGAAAGGATTTTGCGTTCGACATGCAGTAATTACCCTTTCAATAGTTATGGTGTTTTTAACTTCTGTTTTATGTTTGCGAATCTATAATACCGGAAAATTGCTTAAATCGGCATAAAAATACCTGTTGTTTTGAAAATCGCTACAGTTATTTCTTGAGACATCCAGATGAAGATATTGAAAATCTTCAAATGTGCGGGCCAAGAAATTGATTTAAAAATATTGTTTGAGTTAGTAGTAATATGGTAGTGTGATATATATTTGTAATCTACTCAAAAACCTCTTTCATTATAATATACCCCACATGGTATAGTTTTAACATTTTTAAATTTATTTGGCGGCCATTTTAGATTTCAGGCACAAGTGGCAAAATTTAAAAGTGCTAAGAGTATTTTTTTAATTCAGCGGTGTCTAAAACCCTGTAAAAGGTCTCTTAGCAGAATATGTAATATTTAGTTACATCTTGCGACATGATGAGAGAGACATTTCAGATTTTTCTTATGCTATTAAAGGAAATTTTATGTAGAATGTTTTTCTAGACGCAACCGTTATGATATTCATGCAGGATTTTCACATTATGAGCAAATTTCTAAAAAAAAAAAGAGCTTTGGGAACATAGGTGAAAATATGAAAAAAAAGTGGGTCTTCCTTACAAATGGTGTCAGTGGCTCGAGTCATTTGGCATGGGAGGGCCAATTTTTTTTTTAATTTTCTTGGGTAGGTTCACTTCACACCCTAAAATTTGGTGAGGTAATATACAGACACCTATGCCCACATAAACTACCGTGATATTGCTCAGGAATTTCCTATTTTCCCATTTGAATTCCGATTATCTGTTTAATCGTTCCCTAACGGGTGCTTACCCACCCCCCAAATAGGCCCTACTTGTCGCATTAAAACGTGCCGTGTGTGTCTACCCTATAATGGTGTGCCGAGCTAGGAACCTCCAATTACGACCTTATTAGGCTACTATTGTATGCGACACACGGTTCTTCCATGCGATAGAAAAACCTAGAATTTACCAGCAGTTTCCCTTCTCAGGTATACTGTAGGATGCAGACGACGGTTTTAGTATGTTGCAATTTAGGCAAAGGATGATAACTTTTCATAATAGCCATGCATAGTTCTTTCTAAGATAATCCTCAAACCCTGTCAGATGTAACAAAAAAACACGAAACCGCCCTAATTTAAATGTCGTTGACACTCTGTCTACCCCGGAAGTGAAACAGGCGTGACTGTATGCATGCAAAGAAACCTCCAATTACGACCTTATTGGGCCTCTACCACTACCTATTGTACGGGACATACGGTTAGTTAGGCATTCAGCTGATGCATTTTGTATGAAAGGTCACAATTTTTTTTTCGTTTTTCGACCTATGTTTCTTTGGGAAAGTTGTTCAGTTTCATGGGTAGATTCACACATTTCATGATACATAATATACCCTTTCTGTTACTCGTTGTAGACAGGTATATCAGCTGTGATTGACATTCAAAGAACATCTGAACATTAAAACATACATACATACATACATAAAATCACGCCTGTATCCCTAATGGGGTAGGCAGAGCAAAAACAACCTAAACATAGGTTGTTCCGCCACGTCAGACAAGTTTTGAGGGCTAATACAGATGATGATTATGTATATTGCTATAGTGACGGGTTGTCAGCCCATCGCCTAAATTGCAATACACTGAAACCCTCGATTCCCTTAGCTGATTTTTACAGCATGCACGGGAGGAGATGCAGCTGGGACATTCTACGTTTTTCTATCACTCCCAGTCCAGCATGGAAGCATTATTAAAGCAACATTAAAACATAGAACCAGGATTAAATTACTTCAGATATTTCTATAGCCACTTTTTACAAGTTGAAAGCCAAACGCCATTATCTATTAACCAACAAAAGACCAATATTAGCGTTAATATCAAACCAATTTAGAATTAGCAATAAAATAGCGAAACAATAGTGGAATACTAATAGTCTGTGAATAGTTTAATCGTCAATACTACCTTTGGAGCTACCGACCGGTAAAATCGCACCAGCGGTCGCCTTATTAGGAAGTCACGCCGAACGACCGTCCTAGGTTCAATATATTGGAGGCATTTAAATTGAAATAGATAAGTATTGATACGGAAATTGGTCGGATAACTTAAGAATGGTTAAAGAAGTGACGTAGCTAACCCTAGCTAACCCTAGGGTTCATCGGGTCGGTTTATGGATGCTTCGTATCGGTCTCGTGGGTTGCCAAAATTCTGAGACAAGGGTAACTCAGGTACCTATTTTGACGACCCATGTCCCGCTTACATAAAGGCTGAATTGAGTCGTTACACTAGAAAAAAAAATCATAGCAATGTATTTTTCTGTTCATTATTTTTCTTCATATTGAGCCCAGTGACATTGCAACTAAAGCGAAAAGATCGTAACTGAAAATTTATTATACAGAACAAAAACTTTGATTCACAACAAAAGGGTAAAAACGGGCAGGAGCTAAATACTATAATAAATACTGATTACACAAAACTCATCAACATGGCTGTAAAAACTTAACTCCCTTTTTGATTACGATACGAAAAGTTAATACTTAAGTTATCTGAGTTCAGGTTATGACTTTGGACCTAATGTGAATCAAAAACAACTTGAAATGAATGATCATGTTTTGATGATAATAATATTAATAGAAAACAGACATCATTTCGACTTGTGACTTTTTTTTTACTTTGCGACAAATCTTTATTATAGACACTTCAATTTTTAACATCTTATTTTGACACTCCATTTTATAAATTATAAATCCTAAGTGCGCTTTTGGAAACACAGAAGCAGCCGGTAGTAATTTCCACTCTTTTTTATGCGCATTAAGAATGATGATTTTGTACTTTCTATCCCAAAGTCAAATTACGTTTCTTTGTTACTTTTGCAAACGTATAAAAATATCTTCAAAATCATAACAAACAAATTATATATCCCAATGACCTTCGTAATCCCACAAAAATGTCCGAGCTTATTTGGTCCATAAAAAAATAACTCACATGTTTTATTGTACTACCGACTCCCACAAGGACTGCTAATTTCATGTATTAAACATACATTAAAAATCTAGATTCAAATAGGTACTTTGCCTCGAAATCGTTGCGTCATGGCCTGGTGATTCTGACAATTTGAGTATTCAAAACAAACTTTTCATCAAACTATCTTATACTCTACCTCTTACACGTAAAGTGTAATTTTGAGTGACGTGTTGTCCTTAAAAATCTCTGCGATTGGTCGTAAGTTGAGTTACGTCGTTGTTCCACGGAAGATGTTTTTATAAGCTTGGGATAGTAGTTAATGGTCGAAGCGGTAATTTCGGCCTGGGGAGAGCGGAGGGGGTAATTATAGGTCGGCCTGTGTCATTGTCGGTATCTCGCGAGCGGTTCTAATTTTCAACCGAAAATGAATAAAAAGTTTATTTTTAGGGATGCTATGCTACAGAAGTTCGTTGAAGTAGAATAGGATCGTGAGAAAATATAAGAGGTATTTTTATTTTTATTTTGCTATAAGAAATGACGTATTTATTTGCATAGTAGTTCATTAATATTGACTTATTTGAGGCTAGAAACGATGGTACAGTATATAATAGTTCTTCCATTGTATGATGATAGCTAACAGTTCATTCAAAAAGTGCCTACTTTTTTGCTTACAAATTGTACTTGTTTATGTGCTGTTAGCTAACATCACTATATTATAATGACTATATTATGATGTCAGCTATATTATAGTTGAAAAAAATACTTATAACGTCAAAATTGAGAAGAACTTTAGGAAAGATCGTTTTTGAACACATTTTGAAACATGTTTTAAAATATTTCCTTCACTAGACATAGGTACCTACCAAATTTTAAAATATTATTTTAATATCACCTCAAGAGTAAGCGAGAACAATTTGTAAGGAACTTTGGTCCCCAATTTTGGTTTTTATTTTTGTACGTTTTTCAAGCCAAGGGCAATAAAACTTTGAATAATGACGGATGAGTCTGACCAATAATGAGCTAGACGGAGCCGTAATACTGAGTATTAAATATTTTAAACCTCCGTGGTCTCATGGTCTGAGGTTCGATTCCCGGTGGGAGACAACGACTTTGTTGTTGTTTCTAGTCTGGTTAGGGCATTGTAGACTGATTTGTTTTAAATAACTTAATTACCTACCAGTGGGACACGATAAAGGTTACATAAAAAAAATTACCTACATTACCCAATTTTTTTTATCCTTATATGCATATTATTCGTTTTATCGAAAATCTTGTAACTTTTTATGACCAACATACAATGAATTGTCACAATCATTGTGTCTTGGTCATAAAAATGTTCACCTTGTTCTTCTGCTTATCTCGCCAAATTAAACTGATTCGACATGTTCATAATGAAAAACATAAAACATTTTTAAACATTGCTCGGGTCAAATTAAAAGAACTATGAGCTCTTTTCAAACATGGCTGCTGTTACTTATGTGTTGTCTAACTATCCACGCTTTTCGTCGACACAGAAATAATTTAAGAGCGCGAAGAATACAACTAAGTAACACAGAATACCTCAAAAGAGCACTTCCTGTGACGTACGCAGACCCACAATTGATTACATTTGAAATATGCGTAAGCATAGCTAGGAAAGTATCACATAATAAGACAGAGTTCCAAAATCACGTCGCGCATTGTATCAAAGAAACTGGAAGTTCACAAAAAGTTCAAGACAAAGCTAAAGAGGTGATAGAAAATTTCAAGCCTCTGACATTGAAGAAGCCAAAAAAGCGTAGAAAAGCACAAGAAAATAGCACAGTACTGCCATTTCATTCTAATGTGACGTAAGTTAGGTTCTTGAATTTTCTAAAAACTAGTATGAATTTAAAACGAACATAAAGCATTAGACCCAGTTCTGTTTCCAGTCACCATAGCTGTATCTGTGTTTCCGAATGCCTACAACTTTAGTCTCTTAAAATTGAGAGTGAACAGACTTCTTCAAAACTAGCATACTCTACTGTCAAATATCTGACCTAAATAAGTATTTATATAGATGATATTATTTGACTCAGTTAGGTATATTTTAATACGGGCATGAAATATATTTCAGCGAATTGTTTGCAGGGAACAACCTGCTATCTCCAATTTCAAAGATGGTACATTACGTAGTGTCCATTATCCAAAGATTTCCAATTAAGGGCGAGGTAATGATGATTTAAAAAAAAATATCTCAAAATTTAAGGACCATTCGAACCATTTAGGATCTCTACAGGAATATTTAGAAAACAAACACAACTACAAATAAGGCAAAAGTAGTTTATCCTTACGAACGTTACGTTCCAGTATTGGAAGATGTGTAGGTAGGTGAATCTTCTTAAACTAGCTGTGAAACTATTAACTGACCAAACTTTAAGGTATAAACCTACCCATGAAACTGAACAACTTTCTCCGGAAAGGTCGAATAATAAAAAAGAATCAGTTCTCCCCTATTATTATTGTTATATTATTATTAACTATAATTTTTTTAATGCTTAAATGGTTTGGACATGTTGAGAGGATGAGTGAAGGCAGGTTGACCAAACAGATATATATGGCGAGTGTGGATGGAAATGTCGGAAGGGGAAGGCCTCGACACACGTACTTGGATCAAATCGGGAACGTCCTAAAGAAAGGTCAGGTCAAGAGTACCCTAAACCGACGAGCGTGTATGAAAAGATTAATGAACGTGGATGAAGCGAAAGAAGTATGTAAGGATCGTAGCAAGTGGAAAGATGTGGTCTCTGCCTACCCCTCCGGGAAAGAGGCGTGATTATATGTATGTATGTATGTATGTATAATTTTTTTTTCATGTTTCGATCTATGTTTCTAGGAGAAAGTTGTTCAGTTTCATACCACACCCTAAAATTTGGTCAGCTAATATTTTTACACTTGGTGTAAGTAGTTTCATAAAAATCATAATAAAAACTTAAGCCACCTTCAATATGCTGTCTTTTATTATTTATAATTTTTTGTAGGTACATGGAAAGTGATTTATAAATAAAAAACGTTATTAAATAATTTCATTATTTTATATTTAGGGTATGTAATATTTTTATAAAGAAAAAACATATTACAGTTTGTACTTTAATCCTTTACTGCATCTGTTTACACATTTTGACGTCAGAAGATTTATGCACTTTCATGTGTTTATAATTATGTGATTGATATAATATGCGTTTATGTTGATTTTTAATAGTTTCTCACTTTATGAATATTGCACATTTGGTCGTTTAGACATTTGAACCGTTTGTAGTGTTTATTATTGACTTTTACACAACGTGGTTCCGGCGGAGTATTTTCTCCATAAAACTTTTATCTCTTCTCATTAAAACTGATTCTACACGGTAAATCAAATCGTCTTTACATTGTACATAACACTGAAACGATGGGTTTGACTAACATATGGATTTGCGTACTAATGTTTTGTTTATCCGTTTTCTGTCAATACGGACAAATTGGTCAGGGTCTTATGAGACAGTGGGCTAATCCTCAAATAAATCAGCAACAACAAAGTATATATCCACAGCAACAAGGAATACATAGTCAGCAACAACAAAACCATTGGCAGCAACAGCAACAAAGATTACATCATCAACAACTAGGAAAGTATCCGCAACAACAAAGAGTACCTTCACAGCATTATAGCAAACAAGGTATTCTTCTTAAATTATCAACTTAGTATACACTCTTTGATTGAATATGTTCTCAAATGATTTACTTATAACTTCCAGGCACCCAAGAAGGGCAGAATTCGTTAATTAGAGCCCAAAACTATATAAAAGCTTTTACAGACAGATATCTATCAAATTCAACATTTGAAAATAAAATACATACGCGAACAAATTTTAACGGCCACATTTCAAGAAGAAAAATCCCCGATCATATGCAAGCTCAAATGATTTTGTTCAATGTTTGTGAGGGTATAGCTAATACTAGAGCTCAGAATAAGGAACAATACACTGAATATGTTCAACAATGTGTAAAACAAAGTGGTAGTCCGCCATTTGTTATAGCAAAGGCTAAAGAAAAAATTGCTAGCTACGGTGTGATGACCACGGCAAAAAGACCCATGAAATATGCACCACCGCCACCACCTGTAGACTTTGAGTACGTATTTCGATCAATTTTGTTAGAAATAAAATAAAAACAGTAACATTCTTCAGGTTTTAAAGTATATGGCAATCATTGGTGCGCTCGCTTTGAGAACAGTACACTTCTTTTAGATTTGAAACTCATCTTAATTATATGTTTAAAATAATAAAAAAAACGGTCAAGTGCGAGTCGGACTCACTCACTGAGGGTTCCGTACCAACTTGGGGGTATTTAAAGCGAATATAGAACTCCCAGTTTCGTTCCTCCGAAAAGGTAACTATTGTAAAAACAGAATAAACATCTTCTCTTTGTGGCAAACCTTCAACCCCCCAGTCTCGGTATCTGAATGCGGTCGCAAGTTCCAAAGCGTGATGTTCCTTTTTTTTTTTCAGTGAGGCGGGCAAGCCCCCCTCAACCCCCCAGTCTTGGACGTGTCTGAATTCAGTCGCTACTTCCAGAGCGTCATGTTTGTTATCTCTTTCTGTGAGGAGGGCAAGCTCCCCTCAACCACCCAGTCTCGGTGTGGTTCAACCCTAAGTATACAACACATTTACGTCCTCTAAGAGTAGAAAGTCCTCGGGAAAGGATTATTTCGATACAACAATTTAGTTACCGAGATATAGGTTAATTTTAAAATGAATACCTGGCCGCCCGCCGACTAGCCGGTCCACACGTTTGTACCGGGCGTTATTGAATGACGTCACGCGACCTACGGCTTTCAAGCTATTTAGCATACTCATCTTCCTAGCCTTGCTCCCGTGTTTCACGGGGTCGGCTACCTAATCTAGGGGATTGAACGAGGGTACTGGTTTTTACACAGAGCGACTGCCATCTGACCTCCACAACCCAGAAGGGTAACCAGACCCAATCCTAGATTAGGTTACACACAACCTTTAAATTTCTTCGTAGGTGTGTGCAGGTTTCCTCACGATGTAAGCGCCGAATAAACGTAGGTACATATGAAATTCGAAAACCGGAAAAACAAATTGGTACGTGGTGGGATTCAAACCACGACCTCCTGCACAGAAGGACGCGGCCCTATCCACTAACACCATCCGGGCTTAAAATTGGGCAAAAAATTGTGCAGCCCTAAATAGGCTTGAGTAATATAGATTTCAATTTATTGTTATGGTTTCAGACCAACAACTGAAAACCCGTCGTAAGTAGACAAAATCAGTGAAAACACTTGAAAAGCTCCAGTGTTCAAATGCAAACTAAGGCCCGTATTTATAATCAGCTCTCAAGAGTGACAGCGAGTTTGAGTTCGAATCAGAAATGTCATTTCAGTACAAAACGGCCTGTCAAATCCACACTTAATATTGCTCTCAATCTTGAGATCGCTTTATAAATACGAGTCTAAATCAATTTACGCTTTTATAAACTAGTAAATAAAAAAATAATACAATAAAAATAATATGTTTATTTTCCTATATTATCTAGTTTCACATACCTAAGGTTGTTCTTTGTAATACCAAACTCCTAAGACTCCACGGCCTCGCTTGAGTACATACATAAAATCACGCCTGTATCCTTAATGGGGTAGGCAGAGCAAAAACGACCTAAACATAGGTTGTTCCGCCACGTCTGACAAGTTTTGAGGGCTAATACAGATGATGATTATGTATATTGCTATAGTGACGGGTTGTCAGCCCATCGCCTTAATTGCAATACATTGATACCCTCGATTCCCTTAGCTGATTTTTACAGCATGCACGGGAGGAGATGCAGCTGGCACATTCTACGTTTTTCTATCACTCCCCCCAGTCCAGCATGGATTTTTTCATACATTTCTCGCAATTATAGATAGGCAAAATGTATAATATAATGGCGTAGGTAATAATGTCGAAATTGGTAATATAAACGCGTGAAAATAATTTAGCACGCTTCAAGTAATTAGAACTACGATTGGGTAAGCTTCGTCTACACAGACTGTAACATACAATGTAGGAAAATGATGAAGATTAATATGTGCATATTTTTGTTATTTCATTGCATATTTTGTAAAGGTAATTAAAATATTTTAATATTCCAATGATATATAGGTACATACGTGCAAATAAATATTCAGTGCTTTAAATTTTAGTTAATTTTAAAGTCAAAGGGACGAGTTGGTACAGTTTGATAGAACATAATATAGAAGAATAATTTACACTCAAATTTTCACTATTGTATTTATTTTATTATGAACCAGAAACATATGTTTTCAGAACCGTATTATTTCGTTCTTAACAAAGATATTCGAGACATGTTAAAAGGTCTTCGAAGTCATTGGATCCATAACGAGCATTATTTCTGGTTCACCTCGTATCCTCTGGAAGATTTCCTAGCTTGCCTATCCCATACACAAACTTTGAGAACAGCAAAAGAAGCGAAAGCTGTTGCTACCTGCCTTAACAGAGGAAAACTCTTAGAGTACATAAAAAAAGACGCCCAAAAAAAACTACGTGAAAAAGAAGTCAAGAAAGATTACTTGGCATTCTTTAAATGTTTAGGAACAATGAGAATTGAACATAATGATAAAGATGCAAATGAAATGTATAATTGCTTACATAATAATAGAATTATACAAAGAGCAAAAGATTTAATTAAAATCAGAATCACTCCAGATGAAAGGAAAAAGTTAATTCTATTAAAGGAATGTGTCGAACGATCAAGTAACTATGAGAAAGTTAAGCAATCAGTACGTGATTGTCTGGAAACACATGAAGTGTTTACATATTTGATGGACAGGATCAATTTACGAGATTTATTTGATAAATCGTCTAAAAAGTCACATAAGAAAGTTTTAACATTTGATTAGAACTAACGTCATAATTATTTTATCTGTTATTTTTTTGCACGTGTGTATTAATCATCTCCTTTTTTGTTATGTGAATCATAAATTAATTTGTTAGAGTAAAAGAGTAAAGTCAGAACATTGTTTCAAATTGCGTTATATGAACTGATTTTTAAAGAAAATATACAAATAAATATACCATTGATTTTCATATGTTTGATGAAATTTTCTTGTATAATATGTAAAGGTAAGGCGTAATTCATTCGAACTCAATATTTTCTTAAAAATGGCTGTATAACGTGATTAGTCTTATGAAAATTAATTATTTAACGTATTTTTAGATGTTTATTATACTGTTATTAGCTTGGAAGACTTACTTAAAATTAAAACGCTTCGTAGCAACATTGATAAAGAATATTTTTTCTGGCTGACTGAAAAAGACATTGAAAAATTAATAGTATGTATGGTTATGAAGGATGGAAATTACAACAGAAAAGTAGCTGCATGTTTAGACAAATATGACTTATTGGGGGATATAAAAAGAGATGCATTAGCTGCTAATAAACGAAACACTAAAGAAGATTTTTTACCATTCTTGAAATGTGTGGGTAAAATGCAACTGGATAAGCTTGATCAAGAAGGAGAGGAGTTTTATGAATGCTTGCATTTTTACAATATTCTTGATAGAGTATGGAAAATTCTTGAAAATATGTTAACAGAAGCAGAATTAGGAGACTTGGTTGAATTTAAAGATTGTGCTCTGGAACAGGATGATATAAATCATTTAGTTACTGTTAAATCAACTGTTTATGATTGTGTACAAACCTATAAACATTTGTTGCCTGTACTCGAAAGAATCGATTTACAAAACATATTTAAACATAAGAAAACAAAATGATATTATTTTGCTAATAAAAAATAGACACAATATCTTACAACTACTCGTAAGTATGTAGGTAGTTTGAATGTAACTAATAAAAATACATAAAGCATTTTAATAATTTTATTGACGTTTAACTGAATCTAGTACAGTACCTACCTATATCAGATTTCTTGTCAAAGTAAATACGATTTCGTTTTCCCGCCCTTTTGTTGAGTTTTTTCACAATAATCATTACGGCTTACACACTTACAGATTTCATTGCTTCATTTAATAAATTAAACAAAATTAAATTGAAAAGAATACAATCATCACAAAACGCATTTACGATTGAAAAACATTACTAGCACAGTACTTTATTTTATTGCAAAGAAAAAAATTATAAATATAATTTGGTTAAAAGATTTTTGTTTGTTGAAATAATAATCATCTCTTCTAAATATGAACTTTTATATTTTACCAAAACTATTAAGAACATTTAAATCTTACCTGTAGTCATATTCATGAGATTGTTCATATTCAGCTTTACTTATTATATTAGCTGGAGTATAGTTTATGTAAAATCTAGATTTGTTTTCTTTAAATGTATCCATGCAATCTTTGACTGTTGATTCATAACTGTTACGAGGACTTTCTAAGATACATTTACGAAATGCAGCAGCAAATTTTTCTCTATTTTCTTCTTGTGCAGTGTCTGTATGTAAAGATGTTTTTAATTTAGCAGAGAATTTTCCAATATTTTCTTCTTGTTTATTATCGTGTAAAGTTTTATTTTTAATTTCTTGCGTAGCTTTTAATATGTTGCCTTCATTCGAACATTGTATTATCCGTGATATATGAATATGGCCCTTATTATCGGAACTTTTATCTTCATCTTCAGGATCTATTTTGCTAAAACATTTAAATACTTCTTTGACGTCCGATGGAACTTCTTTTTCAAGTGCAAGTTCAGAATCTTTTTGTAGTTGCTGTACGCTGTACCCGTTAGCCAAACAATCCAAGACTATTGATTTATATCTGCCTATCGTTATTGGTGGAATGTGGCTTGCAGCAGGTCCTACACACTCCAAAAATTCAACTAGGCTATCGCTAATATTATGATCCCATTTTTCGTTGTCTTGGCTTTCAAAGTTTATACGCAGATTTAGTTTTGTTTTATCCCTGTTATATGTTTGGCTAAGTTGCATTATTTGGCTATTTGGACCAATCTTAATCACTGAAATAAATAATTTTATGAAGTAAATGTATGTAGTAAATTGTAAAACTCAATATAGGTATATTATGAGAACCTTTACAAATTGTAAATTCCTCGACCATATTCAAAGGAATACAAATCAAAATCATCACTAACACGTGTAGTCAAATGTTTTCTTCATCTTTCTAACAATTCGCTTTTATGTAACGTTAAATTTGAAAATGTGACTGAAATTATTTGGACGTTTCCACCACCACGTTTCCGCACAGGTTTCCACGATTGCGATATAGGGGCATGGCAAATAGGATGCGGTGCGGCGCGGGCGAGGCGGACGCGCGTTAATTTTGTATGTAATTTACGTCTGCGCAGCGCAGCTTGATTTGAAGTTTCTATACAAAAACGACGCATTGGCGACGCAACGGCGCCGCACCGCTTCCTATTTGCCATGCCCCTATCTCTGTTAGAATTCGGACGATGGCTTATTTCGATGCATGCCTTTTCGTATTTTCCGGGGTACGAAAAACTTTTCCCGGGCTAATACAAGAGTCTTGTCGAAGCGTATGTAGTGATTGTCCGAATCCAAAGAGTGTTCTGCTACCGCCGACGTCATCGCGCTACGGTTCTTTACACTGCGTATGTGCTCCGTGACTCTATTAGAGTCCACGAATCCAGTGATTTGTGTTGAGTTACATAGCCCCTAAGTAACTGTCGACGGAACACCACTACATACCGCGTTTAGTGCCAGAAGCTATCGAAATAACGAAACACAAAAACTTTAACCGTGAAGATGGTTTTGAACTATCCAGCGCATTCAATGAAACCGAGTGTTAAACTATTACAACCGCAAAAATGGTTCGAGTTCAAAATCGCGAGTTAGATACCGTGAGTGTTGTGTTTCGACGTTTAACTGAATCTAATATAGTACCTTTATCAGATGTCTTGGCGAAGTAAATAAGATTTCGTTTTCCCGCCCTTTTGTTGAGTTTTTTTCTTATAATTATTACGGCTAACACACTTGTAGATTTCATTGCTTCACTTGCTCTGTAAAAACGACAATAAATAAATTAAACAAGAAAAATTCAAAGAATACATCACGAAATGACTTTACACTTAAAAATTGACTAGTACAGTTACTTCTATTCTTTTATTGCAAAGATAAATTTATAGATGCAAACTTGTTGAAAGATTTGGTATAACTAATTTTTTGAATCTATGCTCGTATACTCTCTTCTAAATAGGAACTTTTATATTTTACCAAAACTATTAAGAACATTTAAATCTTACCTGAATTCGTATTTTTTATTATTTAGTCCATTTTGTAAGACAAGATGAGATCGTGTAAAGTCTTCATATGGACCATATTTTATGTAAAATCTAGATTTGTTATATTTAAATATGTTCATGCAATCCATGACTTTCGATTCATAACCACTACGAGAACTTTCTAAGATACATCTGAGGAATGCACCAGGAAATTTTTCACTATTTTCATCTTGTACAGTTTCTGTGGGTAAAGTTGTGTTTTTTGATTTTTGCATAGCTTTTAATACGTCGCCTTCATTCAAACATTGTATTATCCGTGCTATATGACCCTTTTCATCGGAGTTTTTATCTTCATCTTCAGGATCTATTTTGCTAAAACATCTAAATACTTCTTTAATTTCTGATGGAACTTCTTTTTTAAGTGCATGTTCAGAATCTTTTTGTAGTTGCTTTACGCTGTAACCGTTAGCCAAACAGTCTAAGACTGTTGATTTATAACTGCCTATCGTTATTGGTGGGATGTGGCTTGCAGCAGGTCCTACACACTCCAAAAATTTAACTAGGCTTACATCCCATTTTTCATTGATCTGCCTTCTAAAGTTTGTACGCAGATTTGGTCTAGTTTTCATTTCTGTTTGGCTCGGTTGTATTATTTGGTTATTTGGACCAATTTTAATCACTGAAATAAATATACCAAAATAATTTTATGAAGTTAATTCAGTAAATTGCAAATTTAATGTAGATATTATCTGAGAACCTTCAGAAATTGCAAATTCCACGGCCAAAATCAAATAAACTAAAATCAAAATCAACGCTAAAACGTGCAAACAAATGTTTATCTTCATCTTTCTAACAATTTGCTTTGATGTAACGGAAAATGGGACTGAAATTATTTGGACGCTACGTTCCTTACATAATTATAAACCTAACCGATTTCTTATTGCTTATTGTGTAATCAGTAATCACACGCAGTTAACATTAAAAATCCATTATCTATTAAGGAACGTAAAAATGATACAGCACTTATTTTGATTGTAATAGTGTATTTTTAATTCTCCAATTCATTTTGGATATTTACTGGATTTGGATACGTTACTTGAATGGGAAGAATATTTAATAAAGAAAGGAAATTATAAATAAAAAGTAATAATAACCACACACTTTACTGCAGTAGGAGTTAAAATAAATACTTTTAGCTATTGATTTACTCAAGCAACCCAAGGAAAATAGTTAAGTTGTATCCGATGGTGGTATTAATTATGTGTCTTATATATATTTTTTTTATTTTGCGAAGTTTATGTTAATGTGCTTTTTTTAACAGCATCTACAGCTCTGTTTACCATTCTCATTACTTTTTTATGCGGAGCAGCACTCAGACCAGGATTTGAACTAGGAGCATAGTTGTAATTAGCAAAACCTTTCCTCTTTCCTTTACCTGCCTCTTTGGAGTCCAAAAATATTGTGCTATTCAATTTCAGTTTGATCCCCCATTTGTCATTGTAACCGTTATTCATGTAATCCATTCTGAAACAATAAATAATTATTTTATAAAGTGAGCAGAATCTATATATTTATTAGAAAAAAATATCGGTAATTAGAATTACAAATCCGTTTTGAAAAAACCTATAAAGATAAGTTATTAATCTTACTTGTAATCGTTAATCCTTAAATACTTCAACAGGTCTTTGTCAAAATAATTTGAATTATTATCCATACAATACAGAACTTTTCCTTCATACGAAGGCTGGTTGCTATTTTCTATACATTTTTGGAAACTGGCTAAAATTTGTGTTTTATTTTTTGCAATTTTCATAGCATTTATTGCTTTTTCAACTTTTGGTTTTGTCAAACATCCCATCAGTTGCGCAGCATTGTGTTTTTTGTCTTCATCTTTTGTTTCCATATCAGCAAAACATTTGTATACTTCTGCATGTTCTACTTTATTATTCTTCAGAGCTTTACTGGCAGATTCCTTTATCTTGGATATATCATTGTCTTGTGCCAAACATGATATAATTTTACTGTAATAATCACCTTGACTTTCACGTAAGCAGTCAAAGAAGTCTAATACGTCGTTTTTTATTCCTCTTCGGACAACTTCCTTCTTACTGTGATGACGGCTATGTTTGTGTTTCTTTTTTGTATGATGTGAATTCCAGGAACGTCTTATATTTGGAGTATTCCAAATATTAACGGTTTTTACATCATCTTCAAGATCAGACATAAATACTGTAAAAAAATACTTCATTGTGATTACCAATTTCTTAATTATAATATTATATTTTTTTGCATTCTTATAATAGGCAAAGAGAAGAAGAAGATAAGAAAAATCCTAAACATACACTCAGAAAAAACACACTGAAAAATCAACAGCAGACAAACTTTTAGTAGTAACATTTTGAACAAAAAGAATGTATCTATCTGTTTAAAATGTTATTGAGAAACGTACAATTCAATTATGCACTTCGATATTTCTAATTAAAAACAGAAATTGGCAGACAGGTAGGTAAAATCTGTAAATACGTACTACCTACTGACTGAAGCACTTATAAACTGTTTACATCTTTACGTTGCGACTTGATATTTGATCCAAATTATTTTTATATCTTGAATTATAGACATGTTAGACTTCTCATAGTAGGTAATCACAGTTGTATGTTACTCATATCCTCCCGATATTTTTTTAACGACGAATCATAGTTCTGTAATAATTTGTAACAAATAATTTGTCTCAAAGGTTAGGTGATAAAATTTCTATGTTGACGACTTTGATACATCAGCAAACAAAACACAGGGCCACCAAAGGGGCTATGCCTAAATTATGTCTCCTTTCCTTCAATGTGATGACATTTCCTAGCATATAATTTGATTATTTACTTTAATTCAGATATTGCTGGATAGCTCTCAGGAGTCGTATGCGTAATGAGATGTGCTTTCGAGAAAATGTCCCGTGATCTCGGTTATTTACCCAAGAGCCGTAAATGGTGTTTTGCTTTGACGGTATTGATAAGATGTGTTTTATCCTTTATAATACCTGCAACTAAGGTAACGGTTGTCTCTATGAGATTGGGGTCATGAAATATTTCGGATGTAAGTTTTTACCATAGAATTTGATTAATAAAACATAATTTTGTATGATTACTGTAAAAAAAATGTGGTAATATTTTTTTTTTATTGTTGCAGGTAAATGTGCAGTACTCGTAAATCAATGGTAACTATACGACGTAAAATAGTTTTATTAGGTTGGCTACTGAATATGCTGTGGCAAGTGTAAGGTAGGTAGGTACTACGAGTATGTTCAATACATATGTATTAAGGGGCTTTTCTGAAAAACCGCATCATCATCCGCCTACAGAATCGAACTCACAAAGTTCGAATAGAGAGATCAAGTCTTAGACCACTACAACATAGAGACAGTTAATAACAGATTATTTCTTACACCCATGCGTGCCACTAAACATGCATAAAGAATTATTAAACACTCCCATGAAATTCCCAGATAAGTTCGACATGCGTGACTCTGTACAAAAAGCAGGTAAAAAGTTATAAAATTTATACACAAACAGAAAATTATCAACTTCGATACGGCTGTTATATCCAAATATGTTGGGTGTACACAAGAGTATGGGAAAACACTGTGATATAGAAATGATATAGGACCAGGACCAGTCGAGATATTGATTTCTTTACAATCAAACTATCTTGTTGAAAAAAAAAACTATTGTTAAGGTGAAGCTCTATCATACATTAAAACAAGAATAATTTTGTTTCCACAATTAAGTTACATCATAAGCCATACATTGGACAGATTTATTTTTATGAATACTTAAGTTATATCTTGAATCTATATTTGTGAGGCTTAAACATAGAACTATGTAGACACTAAAAATTGGCTGGACCTGGCATTTTTTTTTATTTTGCTGCGCTAACAAAATAAAATTGTGTGTTTATCATTCTTTTCTGATTTGGCAAAGAGCATCCACATCTTAACACATTTTGAGACTTTATTTTATAATGGAGAACAATTATTTAAATCCTACGCTTCGCCTTAACCATCGGTATGTTCAAAACCTAATCGGCCCATTACCGATTCGTCATCCCAATATTTCCTCAAATATCAATAATACGCACAAACCTTTACTATTATTTAATTGCCACTAATGACGACGAAGAGTTTTGAACTCACCGGAAAATCGTTTTTTTCATTTATTTGTAGGTACTCATAATATTATCTAAAATTACGCCAGTATTGTAGAGTTTGTGTGAATTGTGAATTAATTGGTAATTATTTGATTTTAATCCGCCAGTTAAAAGAGTGAGTTACGATTTAATAATATAAACGCTAGGCAGAATAATAATAAAGCAGGATATACTTATAGATATCTTTATTTGAAAAAAAAATTAAAAAAACATTCTTTGATGCTCAACCATTTTATCGCACAGTCAAATAATTCAATGAAAAATATGTAAAATTTTATTGATAGTTCAAAAAACTTGTTTCAATAATTTGTGTTCGAATACAACTGTCACAAACAAAATGGGCGCTTTTCCACTAGACGGCACGTCAACGGCAACGGCGACGGCACGGTACCGTCGACGATATCGTAGGTGAGATAATGTATGAAAATCAATGAAATTATAAGACACGCTTTTCCACTTGACGGCACGGCACCGTCACGGCATGTCATCGATTCCCATAGATATTGTCACGTGATCTCGCCGTGCCGTCGCCGTTGCCGTTGACGTGACGTCTAGTGGAAAAGCGCCCAATAGGGGGATGGGCTCATTTTATAAGTTATTATATCCATTAATGTTTAAGTATAATATTAATTAACATATTTTGATTGTGACGACGAGTAGTGGTTACACATAAACCCTCAGGGAGTTTTTGTAGCCACTTTAGCTTTTTCTATGTATGTTTTGTGTTTTCTAATAAATAATAATAATAATAATAAAATCAGATCGATTTCAGTACTACTAGGTTGAGAAAAAGGATCCAAAAATAGTACCTACTAAATTTTGAATATAATAACGGAATGGGCTATTCTCAATTAATCCAACCGATGTTAGTACAATCGGGCAGTTAAGTTGAGTTAACAAGAAAAGGCTATCTCATTGGCATGTCACTCAAAATTGACAGAGGATTAATGAATAACGCTGTTACCTCTAACATTACCAAGTAGTGTTTAGCCAGTTAAACAGCCTCCGTGGTAGTGTGGAAAGGTTATCAGTTTGACTTTGCGGACGGAGTTCTGCATAGTATTTTGTGCACTTGTTTTATAATATTGAATATTTGACACGGCTTACTTGTTTGTTGTGAGACAAGGCTTGTGCCGACCATATACGATGGTCTTCCTCAGGAGCTCGGAGTTGACACACCACCGCACGTCAGGTGTTGTAACATATACCTACCTAACCTATTCCTACTTTTTTTTTTAAATCCTAATTAAGAAAGAGAAGTAAAAGAAATTAAGAAAATATAAGGAAGATTGAGAAAAGCTAAATGTTGAGAATTTTTAGGACGATTTTTTTTTGTAAATGTAAAGATGAAATTTAAGATACGAAAACTTTAATTAAAATTCTTCAGTTGCAAGTAAATCACTTTAAAGAAATAATTATTAACTACACTTAAACGCAACACTAATCGTAGATAGAGCACGGATCCATCAGACACGAATCCCAGAAGGCTGGACATGGACAAGGCTGAAGACACTGTAAATAGAGGAAAAGAAAGAACTTAAAGTAACAGAATTGGTTTCAGTTTAATGAGGTTAGTATTTGGCCAAATGAACGTCTAGTAGTATAATAGGACCTAAAGTTGTGAACCGCTGTTGTAACCCCTGAACTTTAATGACTCGAATGGTATAACCTACTTTGCCTAATGATAGTTAATTAGAATAGAAAACACTTAATTTACGAAAGTGATGATGAAGATGAATAGAATAAAAATAATCTTAAAATTTAGTAAACGTTCAACAATAAAGATTTTAGAGGGTGAGGAAGACCAATAATCTTAGTATTCAAATATATTGTAAGAAATTTGCTGGTTCAAACAAGATAAAACTACAACAGCATTTTTGTGTTTTTGGTAAAGCCGGGGCACCGCCCTTTCCCGCCACCGTGCAGTGCTCCTCGTCAGCCAGACTCTGGACAGAGCTCCTCCAATATATTTAATCCTGATATGAGGGGAAGTATCTTTAATTCAGGTCAAAATGCAATATTTTCGTCAGTCAGTCTAGTCATACTTTACTAAGTATACAAAAGGACAAGAGGGTATATCCATCAAATCTAGGTTTGTTCCTGAACCTAGTGTATGGTTAGGTATTCCAAATGAAAACCTTTCACATTAATTCATTATTTAATTTGAGTATAATGTATTTCATTTTTTGTATTTAATGATGTGGTAATCTTAGTTTTAATGTGATTTTAATATCAGGATTTCTTTTGAATTTACATTTACTGAGTTTAATGGAACAGTTGAATTCACGACATCTAGATTTACTTATTTACTAGAATTGTGAATCTATGAAAATTATATATTTGAAAACAAAAAACATTAATCTTCCATTACAAAGTCAGAAAGAATCTATTTCAAAATAAAAGAAAATGAAAATATGAAGAGATTTTACTGCAAGCAAAACATATTTGAAACTTTTGCAGAATTTACTTTAAGTTAAAGGTAATTATTTATTTTCAACCTTCTACTAAAAGGTAACATCAATTTTGTATTTTAAAATTGTCAAACCTAGTTTCTTTGAACTAAGTAATAAGAAATGGTGAATCGAACTGTACTTGTATAGTTTCCCATTCTTTATTTAGAGAAAACTATTAAGGCTTTGTCTTAGCTTGGCCTAGTAAGCTCAAATCCAACATCACTTTCATAAAAGTAACTTCTTTATTTATTACTTTTGACATTGCAAACTTTCTATGCAACTCCTTATAAAATGTAAAAGGCTGGCAATAAACATTTGGTTAAATTATATCAAAATAATAAGAAACTTTATACGAATAAAAGTTACGGAAATGTAACTCTCTGAACGCTTAAAATTATCCACTGCTTGGCATATGAGTATGGCCTTGAATCTAAATATGACATTCATTCTAAATCCGTTAAAAATGTTAGTTAGATAACTATTACTAAAATGTCATTAGTAAAATTGCTGATGAGAAAATATTGCATTTTGACCTGAATTAAAGATACTTCCCCTCATATCAGGATTAAATATATTGGAGGAGCTCTGTCCAGAGTCTGGCTGACGAGGAGCACTGCACGGTGGCGGGAAAGGGCGGTGCCCCGGCTTTACCAAAAACACAAAAATGCTGTTGTAGTTTTATCTTGTTTGAACCAGCAAATTTCTTACAATATATTTGAATACTAAGATTATTGGTCTTCCTCACCCTCTAAAATCTTTATTGTTGAACGTTTACTAAATTTTAAGATTATTTTTATTCTATTCATCTTCATCATCACTTCGTAAATTAAGTGTTTTCTATTCTAATTAACTATCATTAGGCAAAGTAGGTTATACCATTCGAGTCATTAAAGTTCAGGGGTTACAACAGCGTTCACAACTTTAGGTCCTATTATACTACTAGACGTTCATTTGGCCAAATACTAACCTCATTAAACTGAAACCAATTCTGTTACTTTAAGTTCTTTCTTTTCCTCTATTTACAGTGTCTTCAGCCTTGTCCATGTCCAGCCTTCTGGGATTCGTGTCTGATGGATCCGTGCTCTATCTACGATTAGT
This sequence comes from Scrobipalpa atriplicella, assembly GCA_029255725.1. Lineage (NCBI taxonomy): Eukaryota > Metazoa > Arthropoda > Insecta > Lepidoptera > Gelechiidae > Scrobipalpa > Scrobipalpa atriplicella. The sequence goes on along the minus strand of JARACY010002345.1, from coordinate 2,418 downwards.
GTTGCGTTTAAGTGTAGTTAATAATTATTTCTTTAAAGTGATTTACTTGCAACTGAAGAATTTTAATTAAAGTTTTCGTATCTTAAATTTCATCTTTACATTTACAAAAAAAAATCGTCCTAAAAATTCTCAACATTTAGCTTTTCTCAATCTTCCTTATATTTTCTTAATTTCTTTTACTTCTCTTTCTTAATTAGGATTTAAAAAAAAAAGTAGGAATAGGTTAGGTAGGTATATGTTACAACACCTGACGTGCGGTGGTGTGTCAACTCGAGCTCCTGAGGAAGACCATCGTATATGGTCGGCACAAGCTTGTCTCACAACAAACAAGTAAGCCGTGTCAAATATTCAATATTATAAAACAAGTGCACAAAATACTATGCAGAACTCCGTCCGCAAAGTCAAACTGATAACCTTTCCACACTACCACGGAGGCTGTTTAACTGGCTAAACACTACTTGTAATGTTAGAGGTAACAGCGTTATTCATTAATCCTCTGTCAATTTTGAGTGACATGCCAATGAGATAGCCTTTCTTGTTAACTCAACTTAACTGCCCGATTGTACTAACATCGGTTGGATTAATTGAGAATAGCCCATTCCGTTATTATATTCAAAATTAGTAGGTACTATTTTTGGATCCTTTTTCTCAACCTAGTAGTACTGAAATCGATCTGATTTTATTATTATTATTATTATTTATGTAGAAAACACAAAACATACATAGAAAAAGCTAAGTGGCTACAAAAACTCCCTGAGGGTTTATGTGTAACCACTACTCGTCGTCACAATCAAAATATGTTAATTAATATTATACTTAAACATTAATGGATATAATAACTTATAAAATGAGCCCATCCCCCTATTGGGCGCTTTTCCACTAGACGTCACGTCAACGGCAACGGCGACGGCACGGCGAGATCACGTGACAATATCTATGGGAATCGATGACATGCCGTGACGTGCGTGCCGTCAAGTGGAAAAGCGTGTCTTATAATTTCATTGATTTTCATACATTATCTCACCTACGATATCGTCGACGGTACCGTGCCGTCGCCGTTGCCGTTGACGTGCCGTCTAGTGGAAAAGCGCCCATTTTGTTTGTGACAGTTGTATTCGAACACAAATTATTGAAACAAGTTTTTTGAACTATCAATAAAATTTTACATATTTTTCATTGAATTATTTGACTGTGCGATAAAATGGTTGAGCATCAAAGAATGTTTTTTAATTTTTTTTCAAATAAAGATATCTATAAGTATATCCTGCTTTATTATTATTCTGCCTAGCGTTTATATTATTAAAATCGTAACTCACTCTTTTAACTGGCGGATAAAATCAAATAATTACCAATTAATTCACAATTCACACAAACTCTACAATACTGGCGTAATTTTAGATAATATTATGAGTACCTACAAATAAATGAAAAAAACGATTTTCCGGTGAGTTCAAAACTCTTCGTCGTCATTAGTGGCAATTAAATAATAGTAAAGGTTTGTGCGTATTATTGATATTTGAGGAAATATTGGGATGACGAATCGGTAATGGGCCGATTAGGTTTTGAACATACCGATGGTTAAGGCGAAGCGTAGGATTTAAATAATTGTTCTCCATTATAAAATAAAGTCTCAAAATGTGTTAAGATGTGGATGCTCTTTGCCAAATCAGAAAGAATGATAAACACACAATTTTATTTTGTTAGCGCAGCAAAATAAAAAAAATGCCAGGTCCAGCCAATTTTTAGTGTCTACATAGTTCTATGTTTAAGCCTCACAAATATAGATTCAAGATATACTTAAGTATTCATAAAAATAAATCTGTCCAATGTATGGCTTATGATGTAACTTAATTGTGGAAACAAAATTATTCTTGTTTTAATGTATGATAGAGCTTCACCTTAACAATAGTTTTTTTCATTTATTTGTAGGTACTCATAATATTATCTAAAATTACGCAGTATTGTAGAGTTTGTGTTGTATTTGTGAATGTGAAATTGGTAATTATTTGATTTTAATCCGCCAGTTAAAAGAGTGAGTTTACGATTTAATAATATAAACGCTAGGCAGAATAATAATAAAGCAGGATATACTTATAGATATCTTTATTTGAAAAAAAAATTAAAAAAAACATTCTTTGATGCTCAACCATTTTATCGCACTAGTCAATAATTCAATGAAAAATATGTAAAATTTTATTGATAGTTCAAAAAACTTGTTTCAATAATTTGTGTTCGAATACAACTGTCACAAACAAAATGGGCGCTTTTCACTAGACGGCACGTCAACGGCAACGGCGACGGCACGGTACCGTCGACGATATCGTAGGTGAGATAATGTATGAAAATCAATGAAATTATAAGACACGCTTTTCCACTTGACGGCACGGCACCGTCACGGCATGTCATCGATTCCCATAG